>OVAN01009321.1:4104-17072 GCA_900406275.1 Anastatica hierochuntica | reverse complement strand
ATGTCAATAATCATATCCATTAGTGATTGATGACTTTAATTATTTCTATTATGTAAAAAAGAATTATAAACATCAATCGTTTACAAAAAATATTTTTTGAACCTTAATTACTTTTACATATTTAATAGTTCTCTTATGATGAACCAAGAGAAAAAAATAAGATATACAAAAATTAAAACTTAGAATTAACTTTATATATTATATAAAATTATTATTAAACACGTATACTAAATTATTATTTTTCTATTGTTATACTTTACAAAGTTATGTGCATTTTATAATTTTTATTTTTTGATTCTACAGTTTTTGTTTTGTTTAACTTTTTAGCTATATAGTTACCATTTAAAATAACGCAATTTTCCATTTTTGTTATTTTTTCTTCTTTAAAATGTAAATAATCAATAATAGAAAAGTTTATATTAATTTCTATTTCTACATTGACACATTTCATCATCCGAATTAAAGATGACACGTGTCAAAATCTGGTGAGTTACAATTTGGCATACGTGTCGCATTCACGACGAACGCGTTCAGCTTTATATAATAAGATGTTATCATCTCTGCTTGAATTGTAATGCTATTTGCTTCCTAGGATAGCTAGCGAGTAGATCAAAAGTTGTATGCATTCCAAAAGTTTGAAGTAATGCTCGAACTAGTATCAGATGAGCATTTCTAAGTAGGAAACGAAAGTGGGTCTACTTAGAATCGTGAATAATCATCCTTGATCAATTTAATGCGTTTTTAATCTCTACAAGACCGTCCAAACGGTGTTGTTCCTTGGTGGTTTGGATATAAGATCCCGAACCTCGAAAGTGGAGAGGATTTAAATTAGTGGTTATGTTCTAGACCAAAGCATTATGCCCCTAGTCGAGTTTAATTCCTGCTTGTTTAGTTTAGCTCTCTATTGTTTGATGCATATCAAAAATCAATGGATTCTAAGTGTGAACACTAGTCCCTGTGGATTCGATCCTTAAGTATTACTGCGGATGTTGTACATTTGCAGTTATGTTTTAATTGGGGTAAAACTTGATCCCACATTAAGTTTTTGGTGTTGTTGTCAGGGACGAGAATTGTTTACCTTAGGATTTAAATCTAGGATTAATTCTAGGAAAACTTTTTTTTATTTTCTTTCTTGTAAAATTTTGATTTTTATGTAGGAAATTCGGTTTTATTTGTAAAAATTTCAGTTTGGTTTTTTTTGTAACTTCTTTTAACTCTTTTAGGATGTTAAAACTTAGGATTTAGAATAATTTACTAACAATTTCGTGACCCTTTTTCTTTGTAGATAATAACACTTTAGAATTATCCTTTTCTATTAGAAATATAATTTTTCCATTCTACTAACTTATTTATATGTTTCTCTTGTGTTTTATGGAGAAAATACAAGAAACCAGAGCCAAAAATTTGAAACCCTAAACCTCTCTAAGGCCATGGACGAAATTTTTGAAGGATCTTATAACCCTAATCCTCATTCATGGAAGATACTCAATACTACCCTTATTCCTATCATCTAGAGAGAGATTATGTTGTACCGAGAGATCAATCCCTAAGAGAACATGATTGAAGGCGAAGTACAAGCCATGAATTCTATCAAAAAAGCTGACATCTCGATTCTATAATACTGGAGAACTCAAACGAATCCCAACAAAGAAGATTTGCACTTCAAAGCCATGAAAAGAGATCCTTGAACCGAAATCTCTACAGTTTTCTTCCCCATGTGCGACTACAACATCTTTCACGACCTAGCACTCAAAGGTCAAACGTATCACAAATCTTATCTCATTCCCTAATTCCCTACACACCCTTAAAGTCTCTTAAGTTCAAGGTCGAGCTCTTGACGTAGCAACTTCTCGAGATTCAAAGCGACATGGAGCAAAAAATCTATACAACCATAGATAACCAGAATTTTGTCTTTGAAGAGAGGACTGAGAAGCTTGAACTCACAGTTCAAGTCTTAGACATGCGTCAAAATCACATAGAAGAGGCTTTCTAAGAGCTATTCAACACAGGTTTCTCACAAAAACCTGAAGAAACCCCTAGAAGACGATGAAAATCTCCTTGAAGAAACTCGGAGCGTAAAAGCTATGGACAAAAGACTTAAGTCTTTGGTTGAGGTTGTGGAAACTATGCAAAGGAATTGCTCTGCAGATTATAGGATCTGAAATCTTAGAATCAAAACTTTCAAAGACGAGCTGAATGAAAAGATCAAGCAGCTAGAAGACAATCTGGAAAAGTTGGTGTCTAATGCCAATGAAACAAACACAAGGGTGGAAGGTGATCAATGAGATGCAAAGGAAAACATGGAAAGAATAGACCACGAAATCCCTGAGATTCGTGACATCAAGATCAATCTTGATCTCCTAAGCTCTCATCTCAAAGATATCGAGAAGAAACTAGTGGGGAATGAAGAAAACTCCACCAATTTTGTCACTAAGCCTAATAACTTGAAGGCAGAGGTCCTAGCTTTTGATTTCCATCCATTGGATAATCAAAGATCACTCCAAGGAGTGGAACAACGCAAGCCCTTTAAGAGGATAGTAAGGATCCGAGCAACTCAACCAAAATCTAGGCATCGGTTGAGCACAAAAATGATAATGTCTACTTGGGAACAAAAGAACCACGTTCTTCCATTTCAAGGGATTAGTGGAAGGCATCTTTAAAGATATCTAGAGAGCTACCAGCAATTATGACATTTAATAGAGCATGATCTACTTAATGGGAGCTCATGAATTGTTTTGAAAACAATACACAAGACTTGTACCACATAGAAGTGATGTTTAACAAGATCAGGGACCCTAGCAGGCGTTTTAGCACACTCCATACATTGGAAGATCCATGACTCTTCATTATTAAGTGTTCAATCAACAAACAAGTGTTTGAGGATACTTTATGCGATTCTAGAGCTGGAGTGAACCTCATGCCAACACACATTGCAGAACGGCTTAGTTTTACGAACCTAAGGCCTTCGAAAATGTGCATCATCTTTGCATATGGATCAATAAAAAGACCTATAGGAACACTACGTGAAATCTATTTAAAAATTAATAATGATTTTATGCCTGCTGACTTTCAGGTAGTTGAAGTATCGACGAAGCATTCATCAAGCTTGATACTTGGAAGAAGCTTTCTTGCAACTGTAGGAGTTGTTATGGATTGGTAAAATGGAATAATGCACTTCATTCATACAAACAAGGACATTTTTTACAAGATAGCACCTCATAGATATCCAACAATGGAAATTCGGTGTCTTCAACCGATTCAAAGAGTCTAATTGGTGGTAGAAGCACAAGAACAAGAGGAGATTTCATCTCAAGAATATACAACAAGAGGATGGAGATTAAACTCTCCACTAAGGAATCATCACGCCTAAAAATGCACAGGAATCAAGCTAATTGACTATAACTAGTGCTTTATGGGAGGCAACTCGTATACGTTATTTCTTTAGTTTCATTTGATTTTGATTTTTTAGATTTTTATTTTAGGAATAAGTTGTTTAATTTTGGTGTTATAATTTTTTAATAAATGATTTTAATATTTCAATACTTTGTTTTTCGTAGGAACTTACTTTGGAAATGAAAAAAATAGAGAAAATTAATCCGAACATATTTTGGACATTCGAGTTCTTCGTTGGGTTATGCCAAAAAGAAGGCATTAACCAGTGCTATGACTTATGTACCCCAAACTACACAAGGAGATAAGGTCACAGCACCGGCCGTGATAGATATGGTGTCCAAAAACCGGTACTAGCAGCTCCACCACCTGGTCTTGGCTCCAAAACTACCTCGCCTCACATGAACGTTCTGACCGACCGCCTCTCTTCTGGTGGCAAAAACCGGTCCTGAGGACACTACCGCCCGGTCCCAACCTCACCTCTAGCCTGCCACACCTAGCCTCCAACACCATTCCATGGGTCTCCCACGACCACCCGCCTCTTTTTCTTGCCCCCGACGGTTCCAACACCATTTTTCCCAAACCGTCTGTGGCCTTTAACCTCCACCACCAGCCGCGACCTTTCCTAGTCCAAACCCAGTGCTACAAACCCTGCTAACCAGTAACACTATTTCCCAAGACTTTCCCCTATTCGAACACACTTTTACACCATCTGACCAACCGATTACCCATCCGTAGAGGCATATGGCCGAGAAACACAGTTCCAAACGTCTGTTTTCACATTTTCTTGGCTGGATCATGTAGAATCTCAAATCATTCAAGGTAATTACTTCAATTCAGCATATACGCACCATTTAATGGTGATTTTCAAGGCTGAAACCTCAAGAATAAAAGGATACACACTTGGAGCTACAAAGAGCCTATACCGAGCAATTTTTGAAACTTAGCTAATTCATTACCGCCAAACACTGAATCAGCCGAGTTTTTTTCCAGCACCTCACACAGGATCTAAAGGACATTTCAAGGTTTCAATACCTCCTTAAAGACCCTAAAACACAAAGGCGAGTCTATGGAGCGAAAATTGCGAGAATTTGGACATTAAAGGAACTCCAACAAGGATCTTCAGTTTCAATTCATGCAAAAGATTTTTTTGATCAAAATGAAGTGTATTTTGAAACCATAATTAATCTAATCAATGCATAGATGTTCTTCACTTACATTTAAAGGCTCAAAAATGCGATCAAAATGACTAAGACCACATCTGGAGCACCTAAAGAGCAATCTAAGCCAGAAAAACTTCCATGCCAGCTAAATATCATCAAAAAAATTTAGTAAAACGTGTGAAAGTGGCTGGCATAGATCTACATCTACTTTTGGCTCAACAGGACGCAAAACCGACGAATTCGAGTTCTTTAGAACTCTTACCTAGGAGTTGAAACAAGTCCTACTGCTAAAAATGCCAAGATAAAGTGGGAATTTCATGAAGAACGACCCAAGCATATTTGGAAGCGCTCATACTTCATTTTGGAGCGTCGGATTGGCCATAAACCGAAGAAAACTCGGCCAAGACCAAAATGTGCTCCGCCAAGCGAACCAATCTATCAAATTGAAAATTTACTACTTAGTATCATATGAAGAAGGTGTTTCTTAAGAAAAACCATCCTTAGAACGGTCAGAATCGCACCAGCCCAATTTCTCATCAAGATGAGCCAAAACCGAGCATTCCGATGAGACCAAAATTGGCCACAACAATATTGGTATGAGCTCCAGCCTTCATACTTTATTTTTACTAAGAGAATTTTCTATTTTGTAGTAAGTTTTCAGTTTGGTCGGAGCAGTTTTTGCTGATTAAAAAACAGATCATTAAACTTCATTTCGGTTCACCGAAACTTCACCAATGGTCGTCCATATTTCCATAATATCGACCAACAACTTATTAACTCATATTCCTTACCTTTTACATTAGTTTTTAGTACCTTCTTCACTTAATTTTACACTAGGACGGTGTAAGTTAAGTCCGAGTAGATTCTTATTTTTACTAATGCTTCTTTTGATTTTTCACGTTTTAAGTCGTTGTCAAAATTTTCAAAACAAAACGTTTTTATTGAGTCAAAACATTCAAGAAACGACCTTAGCTTTGAACTAACCACGTGATTAATGACTAGTTTCCATAGTGTCAGTGATTGACTGTAGTTTTACAAATCGGAAAAGCGCAGGAGGATCAGCTAACCGAGGCAACATATCACTTGATATTCGGGTAATCCTTAGCCACTCGACATTTAAATGAACTTAATTTTCTCTTCTTGGGGCTGGGTATACATTGAATCAGAACCCTCTTCGGACTTGACAAAATTAAGTCTACGGTTCCCCTCTTCGTTCCTTAATAAAAAATTTCAGCAAAGTGCATATGCAATTTGTGAATTTCAGAACTAATAAAATCCGAATGTGCTTAAAAATAAAAGAATAAAGAGATCATAAAAAAATAAAATGATATCCTTAAAAAGTAGAGAAAAATCGATTCTTAGAGGTTGATAAAAAAAATGTACCCTCGAAAAGTAAGGACAAATCAGCCTCTAAAAAGCATTTAAAAGTGAATAAGAAAGAGGAAAAGAATCGATTGTGGGCTGAAATTGTTTAGGATCTTGTTTGAGTTGAGTCTATGTGTTCTTTGATCAATACTCCCTCGAAGAGACCGTACGCTGTAGATTCTAGGGAGTGCTGATGGAGATCATGGGCCACTCTTGTTGATCATGGCTGAATCGAGGGCGTTGCTAGACTTGTTGTAATTACTGAAGGTTCTTAAATTTTGACTTTAGTGTTAGTGGACCCCGACAATCTAAGTTGCCAATCGATTCAAAAAATACAAGAAAGTTTCCAAGTTTCAAAACCTCTTCTCTGTTCTTTGTTTTCCTAGCTCAAGGTCGTGCTAGAAACTAAGATCAGGGGAGTTGATAACATCATTATCTTACCACCTTTTTAAAGACGTTAGTATGTTTTCTTGGTATTTTTATGCAATTTTCAAAGATTAGAAGTATCTTTCCTCTATATATGGTATTTCAAGTCATTTCAGGTCAATCAATGTATTATGGAGCATTGTAGAGTTAAATGGATCAAACTCAGTTTCTGAACAGTTTCCGAGCATCAAAAGTATCGTCCAAGATAAAGGTCGTGCCCTTAATGTTTTAGGTGAAACTTGGACAAGAGTTAGATATTTGAGTTAGCTTCCATATCAAGGTGGTTTAACAGAAGTTGGAGCAGTGTACAAAGAGTTACAAAAATTATACTGAAGACTGGTCCAATTATCTCGTAGATGAAGGGTGCAGAGAAAGGCAAAAACAAAAGGAAGATCATTTGAGTTTCGAACAAGACATTCTCTAGACTCAATTGACTCTATTCCAGGCCTTTTAAAACCCAAGAATTAAACTTAAGACCCTTTTACACGATACCCAACATTTAGAGACTTTAAATCTCAATTTTACTCATTTGACATAATAGTGAAGTTGTACCATAAATAGTTGTTTTTTGCTTTTATTTTGAGGAGAGTTATTTATGTTTTAGATCGAATGAATGTCCAAGGAGGCAGGGACAACACCTTTTGGGGTCGTGCCCCTTGTTAATCTCCAAAGGATCCATCTCATGTCAATACATTCATCATTCGGCTTTATCTATCATTCTCATTTTGATTTGATATGAATGCTTCCTGCCATGATTGAATTTTTGTTTACATGTATTTGATCTATTAGTTTGCATGTTAGGCAGTAGATTACAAGGAGTAAATGTGTGAGTTTACTTAAACTGGATTACTAAACAATTAGGTTTTACAATAATGTTATCATCTCTGCTTGAACTTCAATGTTATTTGTTTCCTAGGCCAGTTAGCGAGTAGATCTAAGTTGTATGCATTCCCAAAGCTTGACACACTGCTTGAACTAGTATTTGATGAGTATTTCTAAGTAAGCAACGAAAATAGTTCTACTTAGAATCGTGAATAATCATTCTTGATTAATTTAATGCGTGTTTAATCTCTACAAGGCTGTCCAAAAGGCGTTTTCCATTGGTGATTTGGATACAGGATCCCGAACCTCGAAAGTGGACAGGATTTACATTAGTGGTTGTGTTCTAGACTGATGCATTATGCCCGAAGTCAAGTTTTAATTCCTGCTTGTTTACTTTAACTCTCTGTTGTTTGATGCATATCCTATCATTGATCTATCCCTTGTATATTGGCATATAGAATATGATTTTATTTTGCATCACTAAATCATAATAAAATCAAATAAAAATCTTAAAATCCTGTATATTTTCTTCTTATCTCTCTCGGAAAATTAATGGATCCTAAGTGTGAACTTTAGTTCCTGTGGATTCGATCCCTAAGTATTATTGTGGATGTTGTACACTTGCAACTATGTTTTAATTGGGGTAAAATTTGATTCCATATCATATATTTACAAGAAAAAAATTGTAAAAATATTCAAAAAGCTATTTTCTATGTGTTTTCTATTTTTATATTGTTATTTTTCCCGTTTACAAAAAGTGTCATTTAAACACAACTCACGCAAATAAAAATATTTCAAAATGTATAAATATGACTTTATTCAATATAAAATTATTTTAATGTAAATGATTAAATTTATAAACTATTTAAAATGACAAAAATGGAATCAAATGCATAAAAACACACTAAAACGTAAAAAAAGACTTTTTGTTACTAGTTGGTTCGACAAGGATTGATTTTGTAACTAAATAACTCTACAACGCGAGGCAACGCGATTTCATGAAATCGAACTCCAGCGGAAATGACTGAGAGGTGAACCTTTAACAACTTGATTAAAGAGGCACTTCCCAAAAAAAATCTAAAATAATACTCTTTTTAATTAGGATTAAAAGGATTAATTACATATATGCCATGATTTTTAAAGAATTAACCAGATTTGCCATATGTTGTTTTCCTTTTATATTTGCCATAATTTTTGTTGTAAAATTACTATTTTACCCTTTATTTCTTTTGTAAAATGTTAAAAGAAATACATCATTGCACACGGGTGATTCAAACCTTGGCGGGAAGGAATAGGTGCAGACAACATTACCACTGTTCTGCGAGTTCTTTTTTAAATTTTAAAAATAGTTTAGATTTTTGGATTTAGGGTTTAGAGTTTATAATTTAGAGTTTATGGTTTATTGTTTAGGGTTTTTTTTCGGTTTATGGTGTATGATTTAATGTATAAGATTTAGTTTTACTATTTATGTTTTTTTTAGAGTTTAGTGTTTTTGGTATGTATTTAGGTTTATTGATTAGAGTTTAGATTTTGGGTTTAGGGTTTATGGTTTATAAATTAGAATTTAGGGTTTTGTGGTTAGGGTTTAGTGTTTTAGTATAAGGTGTATGCTTTAGGATTTTAAGGTAATTTTTAGCGTTTATTGTTTGTATTTATTTAGTGTTTGCATTTAAATATAGGATTTATGGTTTGGGTTTAGAGTTTTGAATTTAGGATTTAGGATTTAGGGTTTATGATTTATGGTTTATTATATAGGGGTTAGAGTTAGTTCAGTGTTTATGGTTTAGTATTCATATATTGGTGTTTATGGTTTAGATTTTAGGTCTTAGGGTTTAGAGTTTGTATTTAATTTTTTGGGGTTATGGTTTAGGGTTTGCCTTTAGGATTTAGGGTTTAGGGTTTAGGGTTTAAGAATTAGGTTTTAAAGTTTACTGTTTATGGTTTAGGTATTAGTGTATATGGTTTAATGTTAGTAGTTAGGGTTTAAGGTATTGGGTTTTATGTTGGGATTTAGGTTTAGAGTTTCATATGTAAATGTATATTGTTTCACTTTTAGGATAAGTATTTGGTCTTTAGGTGTTAGTTTTATTTGATTTTTTAAATGTTAACTAATTATAAAAAATGAGATTCGGGTTTTTTTAAAGAGTTTTGATGTTTAGTTTCAAGATTTAGCGTTAGGTTTTAGGGTTTCGGGTTTATGCTTTATTGTTTACGGTTAGGTATTTAGGGTTCAGGGTTAATGGTTTCAGGTCACACTTTAAAGTTTAATTTTTATTTTACTTTTTAACGTTAATTAATTCTAAAAATTGTGTTTAGTGATTTAATTTTAGGATTTAGGATTTTGTATTAATTATTAGAGTTTAAGTATAGCTTTTTGTGTTTGTCCACGTGGTAAAATTAATGTACACCGTAAAGAAAGTAAATGTTATATTGGATAATACTCGATTGTGGGGTAACTGTGTTGTTTGGACTTTATAACTGTGTTATATTCGAGTCTTCACATGTGGATTTTATTGCTTTTAGTTAAAAATAAAGGTATAAAAATCATTTCACTTCAATAAATTATAACAAAAATGAAATGGTCTAGAAGAAATGGAATTTTTGTAATGGCATGATTGAATTATGACATATATGCAGTTGACCCATATTAAAAATTTTCTCAAAATTTGTAATTTATAAAATTTTAGGCCATCAAAATGAAAAAAAATGAATTAGATTATAGGAGAGTATTATTGTAGGTATCAAACAGAGTATTTAATTATTTGGCTTTATGCCTTTATCTTTGTGACCTGAGCACAAATTTGTTTTGGGGGGAAAACAAAAGATAAAGAAAATGAGGTACTTAAAAGAAGTAAAAAAATAGGAAAAATCTCATAAAAAACTTCTAAAGTGACATCCATTTCAGCTTTAAACCTTAAAATCTTTTCACTTCTACATTAAACCTTCGAAGAGACAACTTTAACAATTTAAACTTTAAAAGTAGTTAAATTGTGCGCGTTGACCATTGATTTAACGGTTCCGTTAAATATACTAACGCAACCGCTGACGCGGCATTAAAATAATATTATTTAAATCAATTTAAATAATTAATTTATAATTTTTTTAACAATTTCGTAATAATTGATTTAAAATTCATAAAAAAATTGGAAATATTGAAAAACTTATTTAAATTATGAAAATAACTCTTAAAAAAATTAAATTTATAAATAAAATTTAAAAATAAGCTAAATTTTGAAAATATTTATAAATGAAAAAATTCAAAAGAAAATGATGAAAACTATTGAAAAACTCAAAAAATTTTGAAAAATAAAAAAATTTAAATTTTGTATTAAAATATTAAAATGAGGTTAAGGTCGAAAAATATTAGAAAAATATAAGAAATAATAAAGTTTGAGTTAATACTAATGATTTTTTTAAACTAAGAAATTAGAAATAATTAAAATAAGAAAAAAAACAAAAAAATGAAAAACTAATAAAATAAAAGGCTAATAAAAAAAATTCTCGATTTTAAATAATTGATATTTAATTAGTTTTAATTTTTTTGTTTGTTTTCTATTTTTATTTATTTATAGCTTCTTAGTTTTTTTAAAAAATTCTTTTTTATTCACTCAAATTTTTATTTATTTCCTATAATCTTAATATTTTTCGTTTATAACTCATTTTTAAAATTTTAAAAAACATTTAAAATTTTAATTTGGTGTTTTTAGTTTCAGAATAGTTTTAGTTTCCCAATATTTTTAATCAATTGCTTTTGAGTTTCCATTTTTTAGTTTCAAAATTTTTCATATTTTTAAGATTTTTTTTATATTTTAAAACTTAGTTTAGGAATTTTAATAAATATTCCAATATTTTTAATTTTTTTGGACTTTAAATCAATTATTAAAAATTTGTTAAAACAATTAATAAATTAATTATTTAAATTCATTTAAATAATATTATTTTAGTGCCACGTTAGCAGTTCCGTTAGTATATTTAACGGAACCGTTAAATCAACGGTCAACGCGCACAACTTAGCCACTTTTAAGGTTTAAATTGTTAAAGTTGTCACTTCAAGTTTTAATATAGAAGTAAAAAATTTTCAAAATTTAAAGTAGAAGTGGATGTCATTTTAAAAGTTTTTTATGAGATTTTCCCTAAAAAATCCAAGGGCAAATCTGTTTTCATCTAAAATCCAACTGCCCAGTTAAAGTAATAGGTGAGAGATATTATATGTCTCCTACACATATTTTAATAGGGAACAACGTCAACATTTACGCATATATTACAGTAATATTACAAAATATTTATGTAGTAATATTATTACTACAAAAATATTTTGTTGGAAATACTGCTAAATTTGTAGGTGATTTTGTACGTTTATCCAAAAATCATCAGAACTCAAAATATATATGTTGGATCCGGAATCCACACAGAATATAGGGTATGTAATTTGCGATAATATAAGGAAAAGGGTTGTATTTTTATTGACTTTTAGTTGAATGGTTTACAAAGGCTACAAGCTAAATTCTCAGGAAAAAAATTCCATCCATTTCTCCAAGCTCCTCCTTCTTCTTTTATACCTCTTTGATCTTCTAACCCCCGTATTAATTCCCCTTATTTATGTCGATTCTTCCGTTTTTATCTTCCTTTAGCTTGAATTTATTGGACTTTCGTTTCCCCTTCGCGTCTTGGACCGAATGTTCCTTAATGGGCTCCAGTGGCCCATCGACATCTTGGTCCTTCAATCGAATCTCGGGTCGGTTTACTCCAAACCGGGTACGGGTGGAATCACCTCCTCCAATAGCCCCTCCCCTAGAGCTTGACTTATGGAAGCTCGGCCTGAGATTCTGGTATTAGGATCTCTTGACTAGCTCTTCTTAAGGCAAGGAATCGTTTAAATGGGCAAGATTTGGAGTTAACCGACCCGGGCTTCCTTAATTGAACCAAGATTTTTGCAAATTGATTTGAGGATCTTTGTTTAGCGCTTTTTTAGAAAGATTTGATTTGCTGGAGGGTCTCACGCGCGTCTAATCCGCCGCCCACGTCATCACGGCTATGAGACGTGTCATTGAAAAGGTGGGACCTTCTGACTTCCTTCCTCATTGCGATTCAACTTCCCTCTTGGAGATAAAGAAAAAAGGTTTGTCCCGCTTCCTTCATCCTCCTTATTTGCTTACTTTACTTTGTGATTTTTGCTTTCTCCATTGCGATTCGCCTTCCGCAACCCTTGTTCGCCTGCGTTTCCTCTTCTTCAAGGAACTTCCATGGATTCCGACGCACCTCTTGTCCGCAGAAAACCCTCGAAGCGTCCCTCCGCTTCCGCGGCCGCCTCTTCCTCCGGTCAGGGCTCCCCGCCTCTGTCGCCAACGGTCAGGGATACGCCGGGGCCTTCTGCTGAGAGGCCTCTCTCTCCCTCTTCCCTGGTTGACCTCCCGGTCTACCATCCCAATTCTGAGGAGACGGAGGAAGAGGGAGAGTTCGAGGCGGCTGGACCTGCTCGCGCTGCTCCAGCGGTTATTCTGGCGGTTCCGTTGACCGTCGCCCCTGTCGCTGCTTTCTTCAACGCTCTGCGAGCACCAGCACACCCAAATCCATTATTTCCTTGAGGGAGAGGTGTAAGATCCCGAACTCAGTGTTCATTCAGCTTCCTACTCCCTNACTCCCTCAGAGAGGCCCTGGACCCCTCCTGAGGGTTTCTTCTGTGTATATGAATCCTACTTCCTCGAGAGCCATCTTTTCTTTCCCCTGCCCGAGCTCTTTGTCCTGTATTGTCGGCGTCGGACCGTCGCTTTCTCCCAATTCACAGCGGGAACCGTCAGGACA
>OVAN01009320.1:0-17074 GCA_900406275.1 Anastatica hierochuntica | reverse complement strand
TGTAGTGGTTCAGGATCGAATCCACAGAGACCAAAGGTAGCACGAAGAAATTAAATCAAACAACATGCTAAGGCTAAAAAGATGTCTTTAAAGATGATGCAAAAATTGAAATAAAGAAAGCAGGAAACGCAGGCAGCAACGTAAGGTTGTAAATCAATCAAGGAAGTGTTGGACATCGGGTATTCTCAGGGAAACAATTCATGGTAGATTCAAACTACAAACTAGGGAAGTGGTTAAGAACCGTCTTGAACACAAATTCTAATGTGGAATTGATCTACTTCCCTACTCATAGCTCCCTATATATTAGAAATCTCGAGACTAAGTTTCGTTGACCCTCGATTTCTAATAATGCATTACAAACAAATTCGATAGGTTCACAATTCACTTAAACATCAACTTCCGTTGACTTAAGAAGAATTGCTCATCTATAATTCTTTCAGGCATTTAAACATTCACCTTCCAGCAGTTAAATTACCTAACTTCAAAAACTAAGTAATCAATTCAGTTTCATGCATTACGAACAATCATAGACGAAGATCCATTTTAGATTATATCCCTAATCATGCGATTCTATATCAACAACTCATGAATCTCTATGTGAGAATCCTTAAACCCAACGAGCATACTACTCACTCATGGAAATAGCAAAACCACATATCAATTTCAGGAGAGACATAATTGTATTAAGCATAAACAAAAGTAAAGAGGGTTCCGAAGACTTCTCGATTGAAGAACAAAAAGACTTACTCTCCCTAGGTTACAAACTCAATCTCTGCTCTCTAAAACTCAGAGAAGTTTCATTATGAAAGTAAAAACACGAGCCTAAGTTTTTTTGTTGTAATTTTGTTCGAGATAAGTTCGGTCTGGTTCTTCGTAAAATCGGTCCACAATTCGGGACAGAGATCGATCGACCCAGACAGGGATCAGTCGATCTGTGTCCAAAATTCTGGGTATTTTCTAGCTTTTCACGAACACTTCCTTCGACGCTTGAAATCCATCCAAAATGCATTGTTTTCGCACATTCAAGCTCGAATCTTGTAAAACCAACAAAGAACACAAATCCGCACCAAAACAATCCGAATACATACTAAAAAGTTTAGATCTCGTGTGAAAACTATAGTAAAACCTACTAAAATATTGACACATCATGAATAAAAACATGAACTAAAACAATAAAAAAAAAAATCAAAGCAATAAAGGAACAAAGTTTGAAAGATTAAGTAAAGACAATAATAAAAATTGGATCTTTACGACTTGAAAATGGTTTATGATTCGATCTAGGCATGTAATGAGATTCTTTAAATTTTACTAAAAGGATCAAAGCTATTCTTAGGCCAATTCATCACAAATCGACTAATCCACTTTCATGTTAAAAGTGTATTTAGCCATAAACATTACATAGTTCAACTTTCACAATTTGTTAACCATCTACAAACCTAAACAATCTACTTTCATATGTTCAAATTGAAAGACATAGTTTTTGTTCACTCAAATATTTCATCAAACATTTTTTGTGCATTTGTGTAAGCTATGTAATCTACTAGCAAAACTATCAACTCCATTCAATTAAATCAACAAAAAACTATAAGAATCTATACATGATGTAGCCCAACACTCATTACAAAACTAGACTTACTCATTATTTTCCTTCGAACTCAAAGGCAAAGGTTGAATCTTTGAGAAAGCATGTTCAATGATTTAAAATAAAATAAGAAAGAGACAAAGAAACAAAACAAAGATCCAAATTTAAAATGAAAGGATATTACAACGTTTCAAAGTATCAAATGTTTTTAAAAAATCCAAATTTCCAAAGCTAAAGTTCTTGGTGCATTTTAAGAAGCGTTTACTGTGGAAGGAAGAAGCCCCAAACTCGAAGTACCTTCTTGTCCGCATACCGTCGAGTGGACGTCCTCAATCTATCAAGTGAGATCTGACGGTATGGTGATGGGGAGAAGCTTCGTTTGTCTTATGGCGCCTCTGAGCTGTCGGGGTACCGTTATGGTACGATGACTCTGGTTCTTCTTCTCTTTTCTTTGCTTCCTTCTTCTCAAACTTGTTCCATCTTCAAGTAAGTTTTGCTCATGTTTTCTCCTAAGCTCCCTTTAAGCTCCCTTTAAGCTCCAAAACCCTATAAAATGTAAGAAACATATGTGCAAAATAAGAAAAAAAGAAAATTTATTTTATTTTTAAAAAAATACGTTATAAACAAAAAAAAAAAAACATATGTGCAAATAGATGGAACCTAAATTTTTACTCAAACTTCTAAAACTAAGGAAATAAGCAATAAATGCAATATGTATAAGTTTAAAGCATTGACAAATTACCCCGAACTTGAAAAGCATTGAAGCAATAAAAGAAAAAAGTTTAAAGCATTGAAAACACATCCTAAACACATCTAAAGATGCATGAAAAATACAAAGATATCAATTCCCCCGAACTTGCCTTTTGTTTGTCGTCAATCAATTTAAGAAAAGACAATCTCAAATGAAAATTTGAAAGCAGGAATTCAAAACAAAGATATAAGTAAAATTCGCCAATCCTAACGTCATAAAAATAAGTATAATAATGCAAGGATCATCAAAGACTTTATGTACTTCGCCATATTTGTCTTAAAACCAACTTTAGGAACGTAAACTAAGCATCAATATCTATTCACCAATTCTATTTTCATTCATTTAAGTTTTATGTGTGTTTTTTATTTATAGGAAATGCATCTCATCATTTCAGCGCAATGTTAGAAATACTTATATAAAGAGGCGTTTAGAAAAGTTTTTCTTTACTCATTTTAAAGTGGTTTATCTCAACAAGTAGTTTAAGACATTACTGAAAATCAAGATGGAGTTGAACAATTGATGCATGCAAAGTTTTTCTTCCTCTAATTGTTCCCACCCGAGATAATTAAACATTTAAACAATACTCAAAGTGTTTGTCCTCCTATACTAGAAACTACAGTCTTTTTATACCATAGTACTCAACCTTTTTCTTTTATTTTTATGACAACTAGAGACATATTTTGATACTTCATGCCTCTTTTACTAATCGATTTTTTTTATTATTCATTCTATTTTTAAGCTTCACCAGTTTGGAGTCTCTATGATATTCTTATGTTCTTTAAGGTTAGAACTATACTTTATAAATTTCTAACCTCTAGTGTCTTTTCTTTTTAACTTCTTCATTTTCTCTTTTTCGCTTTTAATCTTCTTCCATTTAAAACACAACTAAGCATTGAATCGTCAAGACTTTGAAATAAATTTACTATCCAATGTTAAAATACCAATACATTCCATAAAAAGACTAAGGCCTATGAAAGATATAACAACCCTCCCTAAACTTTATAGTTAACCTTAAAATGAGACTAACTCTATGAAGTTGTTCATTTGTCATTTAACTTCTTTAACACGGGTTTTTGCCCATTTGCGACTTTGCCAAAGAGGCCTCATATTATAATATTTCTAAAGTGAAATGGTTAAGGGTGATTAAGGGTGTTATCACTCCTGTAAAAGCAACAATAGCCAATTGACCTAATAAGAGTGGTAAAATCGATTTTAAACATAGTTTAATTCTTGATTGTTTTACGATGGTTAAATATAACGAAACCCATAAGCATGATTTTTTAAATTAATTGAAGTTTCACTTTGATTTGAATTGGGTCCAG
This sequence comes from Anastatica hierochuntica, assembly GCA_900406275.1. NCBI lineage: Eukaryota > Viridiplantae > Streptophyta > Magnoliopsida > Brassicales > Brassicaceae > Anastatica > Anastatica hierochuntica. The sequence continues at coordinate 13,419 of OVAN01009320.1, read as the reverse complement.
GAGATGGACTGCTTCTACTTTCACAAAGGATATCAAGTGTAATTCCAAAGATGGCATTGTATTTCTAATGAGGGCACTAAAAATCAAACAAATAAAAAACTATCTACAAGGCAGTCCATCATTGTTCTGTATGATAATGCATATGCAATCCTATATGATTCTAACCACATAAGTGTTGCCACTTGAATACAATCTATATGAACTTATAAAAGCTTTGAAATTTTTTTTTTTGTTTTTTGTTTTTGCAATTTTTTTACTTTCGAACAAATTTAGTTATATGCAATGCAAAGAGTCAAGGGATGAAAAAATAAAAAGATCAAAATTAAAAATAGCATTAGTATTAAGCCCCTCCCACATACTAAACTTCACATCCTAGTCAATATTAACTGGAAGAGAGGCTTGAAAAACAAATGCAAAAAAATGAAATGAAAATGCAAATGTAATGAAATAGAAAATGTAAAAGGGTTATGTACCTTACACCCTAGAGGTAAGAGTGATTGGTCGATGATATAGAGGAGGAAGAGTCAGCATTGGAGGTTGTTGTCGCCCTCGTGTTGTCGATGGTTCTACATAAGGGTCTTTCCCATGCTTCCTTCTTAAAGACTTTGGGTAGGAAGTTCTTGGTGAATCAATCTCCATTTGACTCCATTCTCGAATTAAAAATGGTGGTTGAATAATAGAGTGGCAAGGCATCTCAAAGGCATAATCTATTTGTCGTCATTTTTTTAATCTTTTTCTTCACTTGATGTTACATATTTCATATTCTTTAATTTTTTGAACATCTGTGTGACGAAGCTGCCTCGCTTCTTTAGGACCTCGTCCTTGATGTTCTTATTTCCCTCAACGTATTGCTCAAACTCATTCCGTTGGTAGGCAATCAGCATCACTTGGGTGAAGGATGAGAAACCAAATGGATCACTTGGCTCTTCTTGTGGAGGAGCTTCTAGACTTGGTTGATGATACTTTATGAGCCAAGGGATGATTGGTGTTAGTCGACTGATGAGGAGGTTCTCTTGAATCTTGAAGAAGAGATTCCCATGCCTTGTAGCGGTAGTGAGCTGTAGCATACGTATGTAACAAGCCTTCTTCTTCCTCATGCCATTCATAAGTAATTAAATGACCTCGTTGATGATAACGCTAATATATTACCATTTTTAGTTTTATTTTTACTTATTTATTTGTAGGTTTTTTATGTTTTCTCGATCTTTAAAGGTACTTTTCTCGTATTTGTGATTTTAGAGACTAAATAGGTCAAATCTTAAAAAAGGATGAAGAAACATTCTAAATGGACATCATTCATATTTACCAAAGAATTTTCAAGGTCAAATCAAGAAGATGGAACTCAAATGCTTGAGTTTTGCATCTTACTAATCTGAACATATTATAGCATTAGAAAGATCACCTTGAACGAACATCTTGCCTTCATTTTATTGAGCTGAAATTTAGATCCAAGATATAATTTCAAATTATCTTTCAATTGAAAGTGGTTTGAAGACATTTGGAGCTGGGAGCTAGATGTTATAACTGATTGAATGGAGATATGCCATGTTGCCTTATAAATGAAGCAAGAGAAGCACATGTACATTCCCATCAATTGGCGTGATTATTCCCACCGACTTGGATGTAAATTCTAGCATAGACCGGCAGAGAGGAGATTTTATGATCAAGGACGAAAATTACTTGATAGCTTTTAGTTAAGGTAACCAATTTCGCTTTCAGTGGAACCGACTTAACCAATGATGCCCTAAGGCAGGCCTAGCATTTTAAATACTTGTTTTAATCCACCAGGGAAAAGGGAGCCACATCTTTTAAATGAGTCATCGAGTTCACCTCGAAGGCTTAGAGATTTTTATTTGTTCTTTAGTGTTAAGAGTTTTTTTAGGAAAACATCTTGATTTAGAGAAGTTTTCTAAACTCTTACTCTTAATACATGATTTTTTCATTGATATTTAGCTTAAGAGCCTCTTAGGAGAAGTTCTTGATATAGAAAAGATTTCTGAACTCCTACTTTTAATACATGATGTTTCCATTTATTGATTCTTGTTGTGTTTCGTATTCCATGTATGAGTAACTCGATTGTTAGGTTTTAGGTTTTTCAAAGAGTTCATGTCATCATAAGTTTCTGGTACTTGTTTCGAGATGCATATTATCTCTGTCTCGGTTAATTATAATGCATGATTATTTTACCGCGTATTTTGTAATCTGATCTTAGGTTGATTTATATTTCAAAACCTTGTTAGATCGTCTGAAATTAATCTTTTATAAGCTAACTAGCGGGGAGGCTTCAAAAGTCTATCACATTGGCTTAGTGAACTTATCAAAACATGTACACAAATTAGTACATGTTTAGATTCGGCAAGGACCAACGAGAACTGAGTCACTTGGTAGATTATGAATAGAATTTGGAGACTCGAAACTGGAGAGGATCTACATTAGTGTTTCAATTTCTTGCTTTATTTTAATCTCTAATATTACTGTTTCTTTGATGTATATTTCTATTTAATTTTTCTATTTAATTTTTCTAATTGTCTATCGCCTTACCCAATTGATTTACAACCACTTTTATTTGAGTTTTTATGCTTAGGATTTTGATCTCCAACACTAAACAAGTTTTTTCAGTTTTGGCTCATGTCAATTATAAGATTGCGATGTACCATTGCAGATCTAGTCATTATTTAGGTGAAATTTGGCACGCAACAACTTTTCGGGCGCCGTTTTCGGGGAATTGATTTGTTACCTACAAACTTTTTCATTGATTTTAGTGTAAAACACGTTTATTTTAAGTTTTTATGTCCTTTTCTCTTTTCTTTTTCAGGTTTTGTCCAAAAGAGATCTCATTCGAGCGACCTATCAATAGCTAACTCACCCATTGATTAACTATAATGTATCTTAACGAGACAGAAGAGATAACAATTAGATACTACGAAGAATCCGAACCATAAAAATCTCCTCACAGACAACCATTTCCAATGGATGATACGGCTGCCCATGTTGGACAAGGAGAAGACATGATGTATCTATATTTTCTTGCATGAATAAGGCCATTTAATTCATGTTTTCATTGTCTTCAGGTTGTATATATTGTGTTTTAGTGATAAAATTCATTTAGTTTAAGAATCGAGTCAAGTTTAGGATTTTTTGCATTTGCATTGCATTTCTTTGCATATGTAGGAATGGATCTTGGAAAAAAAACGAAATGAGGAGTTTGGAGCAATGGAATCTTAGAAAACAAATGGTGGATAAACAAGATAAATAAAGAGCTAAAATCATTTGGAAGAGGAGTTCAAAGAATGGAAAATATGAGCTAAAAAGGAAGTAACCAAGCCACCATCTATCTTATACAAAGAAAGGGTCGATGGGTGCTTAACTTGGAGGAATGAGGAACCAATTCCTTGCCCGTTTAGCTACGCATCGACCCCAAGGTCAATGCACAAGCAAGGGGGGGTTGATGGGTGAGAAAATTACCAAAACTCTGCCCATTTAGCCACTCATTGACCCATGGTCGATGGACAAGGCAAGTGGGATCGATGGGTCGCCTTCTCGACCAATCTTAGCTTAGGGCAACACTTGTCTTTTTGTTTGTGTATACATATTCTTCTAAAACCCATAAGAACAAAAATCTTAATTTTGAATACCGAAATCAATATTTTAATTTTGCTATCTTCAAACTTGAATCTATCTATGTAAAATCTTTGAATCTTTCTATTTAAAATTTGTGTTTTTGTCTTTTATTATTTTTTTGGGTAAAATTATGGGTTCCCTAAGATCATTATCATATCTTTTGGGATTCATGGATCTTAGTGAGTATTTAGTTAGTTTATTGAATCTTAAGTTGCATTAAGTTAAAGTTAGATCTAAGATTGAAATGAGTGTTGGGCTAGGTCTTGGCATAGATTTCTATAGGTTTTGTTTTGTTTATTTGATTGAATATATACTTGCATCAAATGCTCACAAGTTGTTTGAAGAAATGCTTGAATGAAACAAAAATATATGTCTTTCACCTTTGGGCACGAAGAAAGTCATTTTAAGTTCTTAGATGGTTATAGGGGCTTGTAGAACACTATCACTTGCGTGTTTAGATAGGCAATAAGCAAAAGTTGAACCCTCTAATGGTGAATAAATCTTCACTATGAGAGTAGGTTAATCCTTGGCCTATAATTAGCTTAGAACATCTAATAAAGCCTATGAGACACTCAGTTTAGTTCTAGATCGAATATGAACCTCATGTTATAACTTAAAGATTTGACCTTTATCAATTGTCTTATTTTAATCTTTGCAAAGTTGTTTACTTTATCGCATTTTCATATTTGATATTCATCTTTATTGGATTTGTCTTCCACTTATGTTTGTGTTGAAAATAGTTACATCCAAATCAATTATACCTGCATAGACTAGAACTTTAGTTCATTCTTAGTGTTAAATTTTATTTTTGTCAATCTTTATTCCCTTGGGTTTGACCCTTTTGTACTACAGTGTAAAACGTAATCATGTGGTGTGTGTTTTTTTAAAAGGGTTTTTATAAATTTAAAGCTTGTTTCTTGTGTTGTAAACGTTTCCAACAAGTTTTTTGACGGCATTTCCGTGGAATTTATTTCTTAGAAATAGTTTTAGAAAAGATTTTTGTAGTTTAAAGGATTAGGTTTTATTTATTTGCCTAATTTGAATTTGACTTTCTTTTTGTTTTATGTCTTTGTGATTGAAGGTTTATGATTGAAAGATCAAGAAATGAATAAGAGCTACCACTTTCCAAGCCAATCCTACAAGAATTGAAAGAGAAAACACTAGAGAAAGAAGGGCTACGGAAAGAGAAGCTCATCTCCAACGGTTGGGTATGAACCAACAACAAGCTAACATGGAAGAAAATATACTCAATATGCTATTAGAGAACCTTTAAATGGATGGAAATCAACATGGTCAAGCACCTCAACCTCTACCAAAATGTGTTCATCAAGTCCAATTCATAAACCAAGAAGGGAGCCAAGAATTGGAGATTGTGATGAACATTGCACTAGTGGAGAAAGAATGGGTATAATGATTCCACCAATCCGGAACAATAATTTTGAGATCAAGTCTAGCTTGATAAATATGGTGCAGAACTCACACTTCTTTGGTCTATCTTTGGAGAATCCACTAGAGCATTTGGAGAATTCTGAAAGACTTTGTGGCTTGGTCAAGATAAATGGAGTCTTGGAAGATGTAATCACGCTCACCCTCTTTCCATTCTATTTATGAGACAAAACTTCACAATGCAAGAAGAGAGAGGTGACATCTACAATTAATAATTGGGATGAGTCCAAGAAGAGATTTCTAGCTAAGTTCTTTTCTCCTCTAAGAACCGTGAAAATTAGAAACGAGATATCTTCATTTAAGCAAGGGGGAACCGAGAATCTATATGAAGCTTGATAAAGGTTTCTCAAATACATAAGGAATTTCCCTCATTACGGGATCCCAAAAGGAAATCTATTGCAAATATTCCACCAGGGCATCCATGAGAAATATTGGTTAGCCTTGAATACCGCTTCGATGGGGAGTTTTGAAAACCGCTTCGATGGGGAGTTTTGAAAACCTATCCTCGAACCAATGGAGAAACTCATAGAGAATCTAGTTCAAAATGACCATTGCAATAGAGTGGACTATGATAGAACTTACGAGGGACCAAGCGTGAGTGAAGACAAATTCAATGAAATCCATGAGACGATCGACAAGTTGGTTCAACAAACCAAGAGAGGAGTTCATTTCTTAGATACAGAGTCTTCTCAATAAAGAGGATTTGGAAAAAAAGAAGAAGAAAAAGAGGAAGTAAGCTAGATTCACGGAGGCTATTACCTAAAACAATTCAACCAAGAGCATAAACCTTTCAACAACAACTTGTCCTACCGGAGTACCAATGTTGAGAATTTCCAAGACCACATGTATCTTCGTAAGGACTTTTTAGGATTCACACCAAAGCAAGGGGTCTACAAAAAGCCTCAATAAGCCATGGCTAGTTCTAAAGAAGATGAGAATCATGTCATGCTAACGAAGCTTGTAGAGGGGCAAAATGAGACCAAGACAGATCTCAACAAAAGATTTTGTGAAATGAAAGTAAAAATGGATGCCATATATAGGAACATGAACATCAAGCACTATGATTTTGCTTTTCATGTCAAGGTTATTGATTCCTAGCTATAATAAGTAACAGTGGACAAGAAAAGGAAGGGAATTGTTAGAGAAAAAGGTGGAAAAACAAGGATTTTTTCAATGTATTCTTGGAAAAAATTCAAGACAAGTCCCAGTACAAGAAGACATAATTTCACAATTTAAGAAGAGGAGATTATTGATGAGTTTGAAAGACTATTCTTGAAGTCTGTTGGTGATGGTGATTTGAATAATGAATTTGTTGAGAACTAGACCTTATTGATGGAAGTAGTGTAGTTGTTGTACTCGAGGAGACAAGGCTTGAAAAGATGGACACTCTTTTGGCTATATTAGATATCAAATTTGAGAAAGAGAAGAGAGAGTCTTTGTTTGATGCGAAGATCACTAATGGAGATGGTGCTAAAGAAGCCAAGGAGAAAGCACCATTGAAGAAAGAGAAAAAGAAGAAGATTCCTAGGTATATGTCAAAGGGTGAAAAAATGAGTGAAGAAAATTTTTCAATATTGAGTATTCTAGTTCTTCAATCCAATCTCATGTACCCTTTATACTTTAAGAAGCAAATTCTTGAGTTACATTCCGAGGAAATAAAGAGGATTGGCGACCTAGACATTCCTCAAGAGTAGGTAGAGGAAGAAAAGAAAAATGAAGTTGTCAAAGAAAAGCTTGAAAGAATGATTACTAGAATAAATATGGTTAAGAATATCATGTAAGAGAATGGAATTTCAACCACTAGAGTGGTTGAGAACATTTTAGAAAAGAGCAAAGTGGAAGAAGATTCGTAATGCCTTGTTCTCTTAAGGAATATTAATTCAAATACGCATTGGCGAGCACTGAGGCAAGTCTCAATGCGCTATCTCTTTATAAAGTGAAGGAGCTTAGACTTCAATAACATGTAAAGAAATGAGTCGATCCCATTCTATTGGGAGATTTCTCAATGAAAGCACCTATGGGAAGGCTTGAGGATGTTGAGGTAAGGTTGAACAACACACTAGTGAAGTGTCATATTATGGTGATGGATACCAAGTCCAACCGAGCTATGTTTCCAATGTATTATGAACATCCTTTCTTATGGCTACCAGAGCAATGATCGACTTCGACTTGAATTAATTGATCTTGAATAACGTTGATGAATGAGTCTCCTACCCCATGCAAAAGACCGAAAGAGATGATGTGTATTGTGGTATGATGTACCAAGCAATGGCTAAGCCGAAGCCTAAAGTCTTAGAAGAAGAGGCTTATGTAAATTTCAGGAAGGATAGTGTTTGGGATTGGTTCTATAATGAAGAAACCAATGTGAACTTCACAATGAAAGAAATGATCAAAAAGAAGGAACAACCAACCAAACCCTTCACCAATCCAAAGGATAGCTTCAATCTCCATTCCTACAAGACCAAGGGTATGACAAATTTCTACAAGGTCAATGAATGGATAAAGAATGGAGAGACAATCGGATCATGCTTTGCTGAGATGGTCCATGACCCCAACCACTAAAAGAATAAGAAAGGTAAAGCTTGATGATCTTAACCAAGTGCACTTGTGAGACAATCTCAAGGATATCCTTTTGTACATATCCTTTTAAAGTTCAAGAAATGTCTTTAGTTTAAGTTAATATGATTTTAAGTGATTATGTCTTGGAAATCACCATTGTTTTTAAAAGATCTTTTGGTGTGCAAAAACTTAAGATTGAAAGAAGAACCAAAGAGAATTCAAAGGAAAAAGAATCATGAGGCCAAGGATATTGCCAAGTAAATCATTTCATGAACTTCATAGTTCAAAACATAAGCATCTCCTGAAAATCCAAGATAAGTTATTAAAAGATCATTTTTTCATGTCACCATTTTATTCAATTTCAAGAGCGATTTAGCAAAACTTTCTATAGTACACATATTAATCATGNTTTTCCCAAAGGAGCAAAAAAAAAAAAAAGGCCAACCCCCCCCCCCCCGAACACAGCTTACAACTTTCATCGTATTGTGCTCTCCAAAGAGCAACTCTTCTCAAAAACTCAAAAGGTGATGAGTTGGAATCCCATTCCAACTAAAGATTGTTGTGGTTTCTAGAGAATCCAGCTACATTATAACCAGGAACGGAGAGCTTTCCCATTTTTTTGCTCCAACTCTTTCGAATGCTTGTTTTAAGAATGAGTGATTGCCCATCTTTGGCCCTTACTGCCCAACCTGTGAGCGGACAGGTAATGCATTCCACTTATTGAACAGGGGTCTATGGTCGGTCTGCGACTCCTGGATATCGAAAGCGTCCTTAGGGTGATCTTGTAGTTCCTACAGGGTGGAGACGATTGGGGTCGGTCCATAGATTTTCCTTCCTTTTGTCGCATTTCACTCAAAGGGTTCAAGAAAGATAGAGCATCAAGTTGTTCGCAAGGGCCAACTTGATCCTCTTCCCCAGGGAGACGAGGGAACCCTAGGAGAGCCGCCGACTCCAACTACCGTCCATGTATGATCCATATTATATATGATTAATTGGCCATTCTACCTCCTCTATGTTCTCAACAACCCATACTTGTCTCAATAGAGTCTGTCAATGACATGTTTCGGTCCTTTTCCCCCATGACTTAGACAAAGTTAGCCATTGGATCAGGTACAAGATACAATAATTACTGCCTGGACAATTAGACACTCAACTCGTAATCGCAATGACCCAATTGCAAGAGCATAGCTATACCAACTGAGCTATATCCCCACGAGCCAAGTGAAGCATGCAAGAAGGAGTGAGATCCTTCTTAAATTTTGTTCCTTGGTGTAGCTAGGCCATCTTAGATTTGAACTAGAGACCTCGCCCGTGAAGTAAATCATCGCTATGGTACAACCAATTGGGATGGGATCAATAAATTTCTTTTTGGGAGCGATTTATCCTTCCCAAATGCAGCATACAACTCTCTGTTGTATTGCGCTCTCCAAGTGTGCTTGTCCCCCCTCTCTTCCTTACCATAGGAAGTATTTGTGAAATAAATTCGATGAGAAGAAAAACGAGGGATTTAAGAGACCCTATTTTCCTAACCCTATTGTCCTAACCCTAGACACTCTAAGATCCTTTTTCAAACCTGCTCCCATTTCAAGTCAAGAGATAGATAAATAGACACGTTCCATTGCACTAATCAGGGACATTCATAGTGATTGAGGGGGTTGAAGACCAAGAAGTGAGTTATATCAGCCAAGCATTTTTCTTACAGCTAGATCCAATCTTCTAGTCCCTGCAGAAAGGAAAAAGAACTTCACGTTTTTCCTTTTGGGAATGGAGGATTAGAAAAATCCTATTGTTTGCAGCTTTCTCCAGACCTCCACGGAAAGCATGAAAAAAGGCTCGAACGGTACGATCCCTCCGTCACTGATGTGTACATATTTTCATGCATTAATAAGCTTCTTTTCTCCATATTTTGATTGCATTTAGGTTGCATATAATATATTTTAGTGTCAAAATCAATTTAGTGTAAGAATTAAGTCTAGTTTAGAATTATCTTGCATTTACATACATTTCTTTGCATTTGTAGGTGAGCCTTTGGAGTGGTTTTATGGTGAGCTAAATGGATGGATTCAAGATGGATTTGAGGCCAAGAATCAAGGAAAAGAAGTGCCAATTGAATATGGGAAGTGGGGAAGCAAAGGAGCCATCAAAGGAGCAAAGAAGAGGCTAAAAACTGCCTAATGCATGTGGCTAACGACCCCATGGTCGATAGTGGCATGCATGGGATCGATAGCCGCATGTGTTAGACAGTTTTCTGCTAACTCATGCCACTATCTACCAGCATGGTCGATAGGCGCATGCGTGGAATCGTTAGTGGCATGCGTTTCAACATTCTTTCACTTTAGGACACCCTTTTACACCCTCATTTGTATAAATATCCCTCTGAGCCTCCAAGAACACAACCAACACTTCTCTTATCAACTTTTCAACATTTTCTTTGATGCTTTAAGATTTATCTCTTGATATTTAAGATCAAGAGTCTCTTAATATTTATGAATCTTGAATCTTTCATCTATCTATTTATGTTTATGTTTCTCATCTCTACTCTCTTCTCTTCCATGATTTGTGAGTAGGCTCTTTAGATGGATCTTGGATGTTTGAGATTTGGCTAGATAGGAGTGTAATGATGATGTTAGGGATAGTTTATCTTTAGTTTCAAATGTTTTAGGAGGCCTTAAAGATTGATTTGAATGAATCTTGAATTGTATGTATTTCACGCCCGAGAGGTGTACCATGAAATGTCTAAGAGAACCTAATTTATGCTAAACTTAGCTTAGCCAATGAGAGTTTATTTCTAGGGAGTTTAATGACTAAATGGACCTATTCTTAATGATTCTTATTGATTTTTCAATCACAATAAGCGAGAGTTGATTGATTGCTTCATATAGGTGATGTGTCAGTATTTTAATGGTTTTTATCATGGTTTTTACACGAGATTTATGATTTTTAGTATGTATTCGGATCTTTTTGACGCAGATTTATGTTCTTTAGTGTTTTTACAAGAATCGAGTTTGGATGTGCGAAAAGAATGCATTTTGGATTGATTTCAAGCATCAAAGGAAGTTTCTTGAAAGTTGGAAAATATCCAATTAGATGGACAAGGATCGATTGATCCCTGTCCCTGGATCGGTCGATCCTTGTCCCGATTTCAGATCGATTTTTATGAAGAACCAAACCGAAATTATCTTGAACCAGATCTCATTACTAGAACCTAGGCTTGTGTTTTCCCTTTGATTATGCACTTTTACAGACTTTTTGAGAGCAGAGATTGATTTGTAACCTATGGAGAAGAAGCATCTTTTTTACTTCGAATCTTAGAAGCTTTCTGAACCCTTTACTCTTATTTTTGTTAAATACAATCATTTCTCTCTATGGTTTGATCTTTGTTTATGCGATTATCATGAGTGAGTAGTTTATTCGTTGAGTTTAGAGTTCTCACATAGGGATTCATGATTTGTTGATATAGAATTGTATGATTAGGGATTTAATCAATTGGATCTTCATCTAGGATTGTTCGTACTGCATGAAATTAAACTTATCACTCAGTTTCTGATCTTAGGTAATTTAACGCCTGGAAAGTTTTCGATTAAATGCCTGAGAGAATCTTAGATGAGCAATTCTTCTTAAGCCAATGGAAATTGATGTTTAAGTGAAATGTAAACATATCAAACCTGTTAGTAATGCATGATTAGAAATTGAGAGTCAACGAAAGTTACTCTCGAGAATTCTAATACATAGGGAACTGATACTACAAAAGTAGATAAATTCTACATTAGAGTTTGAGTTCAAGGCGGTTTAAAACTTGTTCACTAGTCTATAATTTAAATCAACAATGAATTGTTTCCCTGAGAATACCTGATGCCAAACACTTCTTTGATTGATTTACAACCCTATCGTTGCTTGCCAGTTTTCTTTGTTCTCTTAATTTTGGATATTCGCATCTTCTTAAAAGACATTTTTTTAGCTTTAGCACGCTGTTTGATCTGACATTTTTCGTGCTACCTTTGGTCTCTGTGGATTCGATCCCGAACCACTACAACGTACTTCTGTGCGCTTGCATTGTTTTCTCGAGCGAAAACCTGAGCTATCAAGTTTTTTGGCATCCTTGCCGGGGACCAATAAGGAGTCTTAGAAATGAGGATCATTGTGTGCGTAAGGCATTTTTCTTTATTTTGTTTAATCTCTTCTTTTGTTTTCTATTTTTGTGCTTTAAGGTGCATGAGCAGGCCTCATACTAGAAGCCAAGGGATCGCAAATCTTCTCGAGTTCGAGCCCGAATCTTCACGTCTAGAGAGACAAAAGAAGAAAAAGACGTTGCTGGAGGTTATTGAAGAATTTGAGTTTGCTGAAATCATGGGTGACAACTTGGGATATCCCATTCAAGTTCATCATAATCCTGTCTTTCCTGGACTCCTTCCAGGAGATAATCCACCTGCTGGTGGTGGTGCTAATGTTGGTGCTCAGCAAGCTAACCAGCAAAATGTTGTAGCTGAGGGGCAATAACGCGCAAATAAACCTCAACAGAGGATGACTCTGGCACAATATGACACTCTGGGGGCTTTTTATGCGAATCGTTCATGGATTCGTCCGCCTCCCATAGAGAGTAGGGACTTTGAGATCAAGACAGGTCTCATTAACCTTGTGCAGCAGAATCAGTTTCATGGGTTGTTGTTGGAGGCAAGCCTTAAATTTGTAAAAGCCTATTTCCTATCAATAACACAATCCGCAAGTGCACGTATATGTCATCGTAGTACTTGGGGGTCGAACCACAAGGAGCAAACCTAGTTAACTGGATCTAAGCTTTGAGAATACACACTCAAGCCTAATCTAAGCAAATAAGAAAGGTTGGGTTTTGTTTTTTGGGTTTTCTCAAGATAACATAAACAAAAGTAAAGCAAGAAAGTAAATAACTCAAATGAAAAGCATAAACTTAAATAAATAAAGCAAATACAAGCATAAAGATGTAAACTTGAAGCAAACAAATAAGTAAGATGATGGACCATGGGTTGTTGTCATCGATTCACTTAGAAATATGGTAATAAAAGTGTTAGTTCTAGCTATTAAGAACCGTTCCTTGACCAAAGACAATGCTAGCCTAGTCCACTCTCATGGCAAAAGACCATTCCTTAATCAATACATTCACTCACGCTCTCGCTTTGTTGCAAATGATTAATCAATCAAGGATCATTAAGAAAAAGTCAATTTAGTCACTAATCAACCTATCAATCAACTCTCATTGAATGGATTGAAATAACAAAGATTTGGTTCTCCTATACATTTCATCGAACACCTCTCAAGCGAGAAATGCATACAAGCCTAGATCTTAGTTGATCACTCTAAAACCTAGCATTAAGCACACCAAACCTTTAGGAACCTAAGATTAGCTATCCCTAACACCAATTTCATAACCTAATCTAAGTAAATCTCAAAAACCATGAATCCACCAAAAGGGACTACTCACACATAAAAGAGAAAAGAGAAGAGATAAGCATGATTTAATAGATAAAAGATTTGAGATACAAGAGAGACTCTTGATCTAAAAGATCAAGAGAATCAACTTAGAGCATCAGCAAAAGCATTAAGAAGTAGATAAAAGAGTTGTAAAAAAGATCCTCTTGTTCTTGGAGACTAAGGGTCTATTTATACTAAACATAGAGTGGAAGAAAGCCCTAAAAAGGGTATTTTCGAGCTATTTTGTCAGCCATCGACCCATCCGGTCGATGGGAGCCTACCCAGGGTCGATGGCTAGCAACCTACAGAGGAAAATGAGTGAGTTGCTACCTAGGTTGCTGGCCATCG
>OVAN01009319.1:748-17078 GCA_900406275.1 Anastatica hierochuntica | reverse complement strand
ATAAAGTTCATCCAACTCCTTTTGATCCTAAATTATTGGAGATTGCTAAAACGAACCCAAAGTTGGACAAATTTCTTCAGGATTTTGATGTCAAAAGAGTTAAGCATGAAGAGCTATTGAGAAAAAATGGTATATTGTCTCCCAACAAAGAAGAGAAGAAGCTTCTTAAAATCAAGAACCCCGGAAGGTTTATGGTTCCATGCTTGCTAGAAAAGATACACGAAGAAGAAGATTTGGTGGAAAACGGAGCGAGCATGAATGTGATTTCTCTTGACATGATTAGGAAATATGGCATCAAAGACTTAATCAAGCCAACATCTTCTATTGCGTTAGGTGATTCCTCCATTAAGCAACCTATGGGAAAGCTTGAAGAGTATCTTTTGAGTATTGAAGATTGTATAGTCCCCACGGACTTTGTGATTGTTGAGATGAAGGAAAAAAAAAGTATCATTTGTTATTGGGCACTCCCTTCCTTGAAACCGTTGGGACCAAGATAGACTTCAAAACTAAGGAGGTTATTCTCGCCAATATTGATCCCAACAATTCCTACAAGATGGTTAACGCTTATGATGGATATTGTGGGACATTCTCTACACAAGAGATGGGAGATGAACCAATGGAGGAGCTTGATCTAAGTGAAAGCTTTGGATGGTTGTTTGAGAGAGATGACAATGAAGAAGAGTCTAAAGAAGCTTTTATTGGTATGATTAAGAAGCCAAAGAGGCATCATATGGTAAAAAGAAAAAAGCCAAGCCACAACTAGTGGTTGATGATGAGAAAGACTTTGGTGATTATGGCCTTAACCAATTGTTTTCCGATGAAAAAGGTCATGTCAAGAATGGAAAGACACCATTTGGTACAAAAGATACTCCATGGATGACTCTAATTCATATTTGCTACAAGGATGGGATTATTGAGTATAAGATCTAGTGTAAAGGAATCCCTAAGCCTTTTACAAGAGCTAGGAGTGTGATCCCAAAAGAGATGATAGATAAAGGACAAGAGGGTGTGGAAGAAATCATGAAGAATGTCCTCAAGTTTGAGCTCGTGGACAAAGGAGCAAAGAGTCTTGGTGGTTCTCATTCCGCCACCCACTAGTTCACCAAAAGATAATGTCAAGCTTAGAGACATTAAACAAGCGCACTTGGGAGGCAATCCCATGAGTATCCTTTGTATATACAAGTTTTAATCGCTTTTCATTTACTTCTTCAAATTGGATAGGGTTGGCTAAGCTTGGTTGTTAATTTTTTTGATAGCTCATGGATGGTACCAACTCTCATTCCGATGGAACCCAAGTAACTCGTCTCTTCCACTTCACTCAATGGATTCCACCGGTTCTCTTACTTTTCGATCCAAGGTAATTTTCCTCTATCCATTGTATATACCTCTTTCCTTTTGCTTTTGTTTTGGTTGTTGGTCTCCTTCGTCGGATTCTATTCTTTCACCGAGAGGGTGATGAGTAAGTCCGGGGGAGGAGAATGGTTACTAATGCTTTCTTAAGTTGTTTTGTCTTGTTTCATTTCTTTGAATCTCATATGCATTGTTAATAGTTAAGGCATAGAAAAACCTAAAAAATCGAAAAATTTGAAAATTTTGAAAAAGAAGCATGTAGTTGCATTTCTCATATTCATGTCATTATGATTGAGTCTTAGAAGCATATAGGATGCATTTGCATAGGGGAACGATGATTAGATTGCCTTGTAAGCGGCTAATGCTTAAGGAACCAACCAAAACCCTTGTTAGTTGTATCATGTAGCTTGAGCCGAAGCAAAAAAATGGGAAATCCATAGCTAGAACTTCCCCCTTTTTAAAGTTCCTCTAAGTAAAACCGACTTGAAAGCTCATTTGACTCTAGAGAACTTGAACCTTAAAATTTGGTATTGTTTTTCTCGCTATGGGCTTTTAATGCTTAATTGTGGGTAATCATAAACATTTAGATCAAAAACCGTATTTTTGCCACTCTCTTTGTTGATCCAAATGGCCATCTTCATCATTGAGATGGTACCCTTCCCTTGAACCTTAACCATTTACTTCTAGACCCCCATTGATTTCATTTGAGTGAGGTCTTTTCTTGAAAGTGTGCACATGTGAAAATGCTTGTAAGTAGAAGAACGACAAGGAAAAGGCTTCCTTAGGACTAGTCTCGTTTTAAGACTAGTTTAGATAAGGAGGGTAAGTAGATTTTCAAAGATCAGTTAAATATTTTGGGATGGTGATTGTGAGAAAAGAAATCGGAAAAAAGAGAAGAAGTAAAGGAAATAACACTCTAAGTTGGAAAGAAAGAAGAATTAGTCTACCTCTAAGAAGATTTAAAGAAGGTTAAAAGTCCACAACAAAATGAAAAAGAAAAGAAATAGAGAATAGAGAAAAGATGTTTGTGGATTCTAAAGAAAGAGAAGAGCTAAAAGTAAAGGAATCCTTAGAGTGTTATGTGCAAAAAGAAAGAATAAGAGTTTAAGCTTTACAGAAGAGACTTGAAAAGAAATAAAAAGCTTGATTGTGGTTGGGAGTAAGAGATGTTTAGCTTTTGGGTAGAGTAAGTATGTAGAAAGGGGTTGGAGACTCTAATGGAAGTCAATTCTTTGTATGTGATAATCGTTCTTCTCTCCTTTGCTTTTACACAATGTCTCACACTACTTTTTTTATGATTGAACCACTAAAGTCTTAAGTTTATGAAACCTCCTTGATCATCACTTCTTTAATCTTTCTCACCAAACCAAACGGTTTTGATTCATTGCCCAAAGTGAGACCGAATTTAGTTGAATATGAATGAATGTTAAAGAGTCAGATGAGCCGATAGTTTGTGTTTGCCTTAGTCTCGAAACTTAGAGTAAATTGGGGCTTGGAAAGGCTATGGCTAAGTACAAGAGACTAGACTCGACTTTTGCTATATGCTACATCTTTCTAAGGATCTTGTTTGGGCACCCTTCGTATAACCCTTAGGCTATGAGTTCCCCACTTTCAAACCTCTTTCTCGGGGTTAGATTCTTGCTTATTGCTTGAGGACAATCAAGATTGTAGTCCAGAGGAATTGATATATGTGTATTTTGTATCATTTTTAGTATTAGTTTTGCATGGTTTTCAATCTCTTTTCGCTCATTTAGAAGCTTTAGTATTAATTTTAGTCTCATTTAGTTTAGATTGATCATCGTAGAGTCTTAAGTTATATTTGTTGTCTTGCATTAAATTTCTTTAGAACTTTTAGGTACTTTGGAGCTCAATGGATGGATTGAATGATGCAAAAGGCATGGAGCTTAAAGAATCATGAAGAAAATGTTCTTCGATGCAAATAAGTAGATGTTAGATGGAGAACCGGCCAAAGTTTCTTAAATATGTCATCATATGGAAGCCTTCCCGTGAATGGATTGAGCTCAAATTTTGAGAGAAGATTGGAAATTGAGTTAGCTTTGTTTTGGCGGTGATTTCAGCTCATTCCGAGCTATGGTTGAAGAGTTACGGTTAAAACACCGAAGACAGGTGCTGCCGGAAGGAGGCTGGCGGCCAGTTCTGAGTGGTGCAGACCGCCAGCCAGAGCCTCCTGGACCGCCAAGAACCTCCAGAAACACCAAATTTGCTTAGATCCGACCCGGTTAATCCCGGGTTGACCCGACCCGGTTAATCCCGGGTCGACCCGACCCGGTTAATCCCGGGTCGACCCGACCCGGTTTATCCCGGGTCGACCCGACCCGACTCCTATTTGTATTTATACTCTTCTAAACTTGTCAAAACCTAAGTTTTTCTTCCTCTTCGCTTTGTTTTGGATCCAACAAAACCTTTGTGAATCTTTGTGTTTCAATTAAAGTTTTAATCTTTCCTATCTTTTCTTGTTTACTTATCATTATTATGGATTTATTTGATGTTCATTCATTGATTAGGTCCATGATTAGTGAGTAGTCATCTTTGTGATTCATGAGTTAGGTAGATTAGATTAGATCTAGGTGTGATTAATATTGCAAAGGGTTAGATTCATATGTTTAAAGAGTACTTAATGCTAGATTAGACTTGACAAACCCAAATCTAGACCTTTAGGATTTTGTGCCCGGAAGGTGTTCGACAAAATGCCTAAGAGAACTCTAAACATGCTTTTCATTCTTAGCCTATGGGAATAGATGATTAAGGTGAATTGCCGAATGTGCGGCTTGTTATTAATGATCATTAGTTGCTTAATCATCACAGGGAGATTTGTATGATTAGTGATTAATGAATGGACTAGGATCATGGGAATGGACTAGTTAACTCTTGCCTTGTCTTTGAATGATCTGTTTATTGCCTAACCCTTGCATCTTAGTTGCTTTTAGATCGTCTAATCGATTGCTTAGCTCATGAATTGCATTTCTTCTAATCTAAATCTCAATTCTTGTCTCTTTTACTTGCTTGTTTGGTTCTTGTTTTTGGCTTCTTTTCATGTTTTGCTTATTGAACATTTAAAACCATTACTTTGATTAGGTTTAGCTTAACCATATAATCTATATAGCGTAGCGTGTTAGAGTTTGCTCCTTGTGGATCGATCCCGCATCTATGCTATAAGAGATACTCCGTTCTCTTACGGTTTAGCTCGGGTTTAATCTCGGTAGAGACTGAAATCCTCTCTCAACTTCCTATTGGCCCTTGATTCTCTTTTTTTCTTCCCAATTTAAGCATCAAGAATCCATCATCACAAGCTCTTAAATTGCTCATCCAAAGGTTGCACCTACAAATGCAAAAGAATGCAATGCAAAGACAAAAATCCTAAACTAGACTCAACTTATAAACAAGATGGATTCTAACACCTAAATGCATTATATACAACCTAGATGCAACTAAAACACATACTAAATGATGTTAAGTATGCGTTAAATTCTGAACACATCACCTTCCAAGGAAAAATTGATCCCCACTACATCCTAAGTCTAATCGATTCCAATGTATTTGTATGATCCCCACGCCTCCCTTTGCCTCAACATCATTCTTTTTCTCCCCAGCAACTAATCTTTTACTAAACTTAACGAATCGTTTCTCTTGCGGGTTCATCAAACACCCGGTGACCATCATTGAGAATTGGTGAGCTTGTCTAGGAATACTTTTTTGCCAAAAGTAACACGAGTTCATTTCGAACACTGTTTTGCCTTTATTTGCTGCCATATGTGCAATCCTCAAATTTGAACCGTTGTAACCCCAACAGAAAAACCAACACAAATTGTGATATTTTGTTCATCTCTATACGCAAAACTAGAGAAAAGATTAACAGCATAGATGAATTGTTAAGAGACCAAGAAAATCGATCATCTCTCAGGAAGCAACTAAAGCGTATGGGACAAGGATACCAACCATAATAACTCTATTTATCTAGCATGCATATCAAATCAGCTACAATATCGAACCACTGATTCGAATCTATATCTAACAAAAAATTCTTCCCTTCATGTTTCGACAAAATCAAAAACCCAACATTTTGTGACAGATCCCCCACTTCCCAACCTCTTTCACAAACGATCCCATACCTTCCGATCCCATAAGAAATCTCCATCTAATCTCCACTAATCCCATATCTTCTCTGCCTTGCCCATCCACATATTTCGACCCAACCTTTACCATCGAGACCCACAGATCCTATCTCCAATCTCGTCGCAATAAATCCATTAGGATTTGAATCCCTCAATGAGAATACAATCCACAAACCATCCTCTTTTTATGTAGATACATAGCCTTCTGACCTTTCAACCCCCTTAGCCAACCGCCACAATCCTTTCGTCAGTAAAAGCAACACCAAGTCATTAAATCCCGACCACCGCAATTCCTTGAGAGACCAAAAACCCAACCTTAGCTGAAGAACTCCTCGATCCGTTAGCCATTAAGCCACATGAGTAAATCGCACCATCAAACCCTACGAATCACCTTCAATGAAAAACATATTTTCCTCACAATATTTTATTCAAAAAAATATTTTTTCTTTGATAAGATAGTAAAACATAATATATTTTCATTAATTACATTTTTAGTATTATTTAAAAAAAAAAGTTTAATTCATTTTTAACATTAAAATGTTAAAGAAAATAAGTTTTAGAAATTTTATTTTTAAAAATTTTCCTTTTATTATTTTATATTATTATTAATATTAAAATTTTCAACTATTTTATAATTTATTCTATTTAAGATATATATTAAAGTATTAAAAAAATTTTAAAAAACTACTAAAAAATTTCCAAATTTAAATAAGTTTTCTACTTTTTATTTTTATTTACATAGTAAATCATTAAAAATTATCAAAATTATTTTTAAAAATAGAAAAATTCCAAGTCATCTAATGACGTTACTGTTCCGTCAACTTTTTTGGCGGGAAAGATGTTCGAGACTTCTTTCGACAAATTTTCCAACTTGGGATATTAAAAAGCTAGTGAAAAAAATTGGAAGTTTAAAGTACTAGTGGACATCACCTTAAAGTTTAAAATGCGATTTTCCCAAAATTGTTACCTTTTAAATTGTCGAATTTCATCGCAATTTAGTAGAATATAAGCATAAGCGTAATGACAGTCAGCTTCACTCTCCCACCAAAGTTCTTTCAATCTTCCACTGAGCGGATCAATCTGGAAAATTATATCTGGAACATCTTTGACTGCATATGTTGGTGCAATGCCACCATCATCATATCGTGACGGAGCTCTTTTACTTGTACGGAGTTTAGGAGCGAAACAGAACAATGTGAAGTGAGACGTCTCTTTTGTCAAAATTTCCGCAACAATAGAACCCTCTACTTTGCAAGGTTTTTTGTTTTCCCTTTGAAATATTTCATGAATCGTTTGGAATAGTGCATACACCGGAACTGAATAGGTCCCCAAGTGTCGCTTCATTTGGAAGATGTATTGGGAGATGTTCTATAATATCGAAGAACGATGGCGGAAAAATCTTCTCCAAGTTGCACAACAAGATTACAATATTGGCATCAAGTTGCCAGTGACATCTTCTGTTAATCTCAGTGTGCAAAGATCCCTAAAGAACAATCAAATTCATGCATATAAATAATTATTGAAACATTAAATACACACTATAGTCGTTGCTTTATGCATGCTCTGGTAAATTATAATTTCATGTACGTATAAATTAAAATTTTATATATTTATATAAATGCGTACCGGAAATTGCTTCATGCACATTTTCTGGGAGAGGTTCTGCAAAAGAAAAAGGGAGTAGTCATTGCATAAAAACATGGCAATCATGACATACCTGAAAATTTAGTATTCTGCTCGACACATCTTGAAAAATTTGAGACAAATTCATCATTAAATTTCACGTCAGAGACCTCCCGTTGAAATAGCGCTGACTTTTTTGTTGAAGACAATCTGAAGATGGGAACTAGTGCGTTTCCATCTTACTCAATGAGCAGTTCGCTCTTGAGCATAGATCAGGTAAGTCAAGCTATGACTTTAAATTTTCTTTAGTGTTTCCCTGCACATTTAAAAGTGTATGCATGACGTTATCAAAAAAAAAATCTTGATGTGCATCAGTTCAAGATTGTGTCGAACAGATGATCTTTCTAGTATGGAAGCTCCAGAAGATATTTTTCTTGTGCCAGTTATGGTACTCGAGGTATCAATCAGACATATTAGAAGGAATATGCCAATTTCCTCTGTGAGGTGCTATATAGATAGCTCATAATGATTAGTTTGCGCCTCAATTTCTTCGCCGTATAGATACACAGGTGGAGGCACTCACACAATTTTGTTCTTCCCAAACAATCTTTTGTTTCTTCTATAAGGGTGGTTGATAGGAAGAAGTTGAAGATGAGATTCAAACCAACATGGCTTCCTACCATGCTTTAACTGAAATTATTATGTATGATTTAGGAAATAACGGTGAGATAACCTTTCATGCATTGTCCAATCTCACAACATTTTGTACGCAGGGAAGTCGCTTATTTTCCTATAAGCATTGGCCACATCGTGAAATTTCTTCTCCTCGAACAATCATACGTGCGAACTCTTGTATGTCATAATTGTTTCAACTCTTCAATTAAAGGTTGTAGAAAAACATCAAATGAGCGTTTGGAATACTCAGGCCTAGGGATTAATATACTTAAAAATAAAAATTCTCTTTGCATACACATCTTTGGCGGAAGGTTGTATGGTGTAATTGTAATTGGCCACAAAGAATATTGTCTACCTGACATACCAAATGAGCTAAACCCATTTGCTTCTGATGGGTGTGTAACCTCTCCATCAGTCTGAAAATGTTCAGTATGCCACCTCATCGATGCAGTTGTCCTTTCTGATTGATACATTTGTTTTAATCTATCAGTTATAGGTAGATACCACATCCTTTGGCATGGTATTTTCTTCCGACCAACACCTTGATGCCTATATCTTGGCTTTTGGAAAAATCTACGTCCATGCAGCTTATCATCGTCTTTCCAAAAAAAGCATACAATTGTCGACAAAAACATCTACAACCGCAGATGGCAGTCCACACTATAAACTAACTATTGAATCTCATAATATGTTTCAGAAGCCAAATTATCATAAGGTAAGTATTCTTTTATCAAGTCACACCAATCATCCATGCAAACTTCAGCTAAGTTATGATCAGATTTGATGGTCATCATCCTAACAGCTAAGGACAATTTAGAGTGTCCTTCTTTAAATCAATCATATAATGGTTGATTTGCAGCATCCAACATGTCATGGAATCTTTTTGCATCTGAGTTAGGTTCTTCGACAATATTATGATCATCTAGGAATGCAGTAGCTCCATAAAATGCATTTGTAACCATGTCATTACTCCTATCATGTTGATTATTTTCATGATGATAACTAGAAAACTCAAATTTATGATGATTTGGAAAAAGATGTACAAGCTAAAAGGAAAAGGGAATTAGAAAACATCATTTTAGAAGGTCCATAAACCTGCCAGCACCGCCTCCTACTTTGACGTTTCTCACAAAAAGTCGCAATCTATTTTGATGTCAATTGGGAAGGCTGAAGAGACTCCCAAAGTAACCTCCCATTTCAACATTGTGCAAGAAATCAACGACTGATCTAATGTGATTTAGGAAGGCCGCAAAGCCTCCTTGAACAGCCTACATCTTGATGTTCCATGATAACATCATTATTTTACCACTTTTCCTTTAGATTTTAATATGTTTTATTGGTTTTCCTATGCAATTCTCAACTATTAGAAGTATTTTTATTCTATTTGTGGTATTTCAAGTCATTTCAGGTCAACCAATGATATTTGAAGTTTTGTGGAGCTAATTGGAGCGAAGTCAGTTTCCGAGAATCAGAATTATTATCCGAGATGGATGCCTTTCTCTCAATGGAGTTAGATGAAATTTGGACAGGCGCTATATAATTGAATTAGCTTTCATATCAAGGTGGTCTTGCATCATTTGGAGCAGTGGATAGAGAGTTACACAAATTTTACTGAAGACTGGTCCAATTGTCTCGCAAATGAAAGATGCGTCGAAAGGCCAAAACAAAATGAAGAGCGTTTGGGTTTCAAACAAGACAATCTCCACAATTAAATGGATTTATTCCATGCCTTTTTATGCCCAAGAACATAACTCAAAACCTCTTTACACGAAGCTCAACATTCAGAGGCATTAAAGGCCTGATTTCACGCTTTTGACCTAATGAGGAAATGTACTATAAGTAGTTGCTTTTAACTTTTGTTTTAAAGAGAGTTGTTTAGGTTTTAGATCGAATAACTTTCTAAGGAGGCAGGACGACAACCTTTGGTGTTGTACCCCTAGTAGCCTCCTAAGGATCCATCTCATCTCAATACATCCATATTTCTTCTATCATTCGGTTTTATCTATCCTTCTCCTTTTGATTTGATATGAATGCTTGCTGCTATGATTGATTTTGTGTTTACATGTTTTTCATCTATTAGTTTGCATGTTAGACAGTAGATTACAAGGAGTCAATGTGTTTACTTCAATAGGATTACTAGTCGGTTAGGTTTTATCAATAACGTCATCACCTTTATTCATTTGTTAATGTTATTCCCCTACGAAATTTGGTACGGGAATAGATCTATAGCGATATCCATTCCAAAAGCTTGACTTAGTGCTAGACCTAGTATTTGGTGAGCCTTTCTAAGTAGGATTCAAAAGTTGATCGACTTTAGAATCGTGAACAATCAATCTTGATCGTTTCTATGCATGTTTATTATTTTGAGGTCATTCGAAAGTCTAGGTCCTTTTGATATTAAGCATAGAATTCCGAACCTTGAAAGTGGAGAGGATTTACCTTAGTGGTTATGTTCTAGACCGAAACTTTATGCCCTTAGTCGTTTTTAACTCCTACTTGTTTACTTTAACTTTCTATTGTTTGATGCATTTCTTTTCATTGATTTATCCTCTATACATTAGCATATAAAGTAGGTTCATTTGCATCCATAAAACTTTAAAAACCAAATAAAAACAGTGACAATACTCTTGCATATTTTGTTCTTATCTTAGTCTAAAATCAAATAGGTTCTAAGTGTGATTCCTAGTCCTTGTGGATTCGATCCCTAAGTATTACTACGGATGTTGTACACTTGCTGCTAGGTTATACCTAGAGTAAAACTTGACCCCTCATCAAGTTTTTGGCGTCATTGTCAAGGATTAGTTATGTTTACCTTAGGATTTAGATCTAGGATTAAGTCTAGAAAAACTTTTCTTTCTTTCTTTCTCTTTTTCTGCAAATTTTGATTTCTCTGTGAAAGATTGGTTTTCTTGTAAAAATTTCGGTTTTCTTTTTCTAACTTATTTTATTTCTTTTAGGGTTTTAACATATAGGATTTAGATTAACCTACTAGTAATTTCGTTCTCCCTTTTTTGTAGATAATAACATTTTAAATTATCCTTTTCCTACCAGAAATATGATTTTTCCGTCTTACTAACCTATTTAATTGTTTCTCTTGTGTTTTTCAGGGAAAAGACAAGGAACCAAAGCCTAAATTCGAAACCCTAAGCCTCTCTACAGCCATGGCTGAAAAACGTTGAAGGATTTAACTACCGTAATCTTCACTCACTCGAATTCATGGATGATACTCAGTATTATCCCCATGCCTAGGAGCCTGAGAGAAACTATGTTGAGCCAAGAGTTCAACCTCAAGGAGACGTGATTGGAGGTGAAATAAAAGCCACGAATCCACTCAAGGAGGCTGGTATCTTGACTCAATACCTCTGGAAACTCATATGAACCCCCAACAAAGAAGACTTATGCTTCAAAGCCATGAAGGAAGATCCCTGAACTGGAAACTCCACAGCTTTCTTCCCCATGAGCAATTGCGATATCTCTCACGACCTAGCACTCAAAGGTCAGAGGTATCATGTTCCATACCCCATCTTCCAAGTCCCTACACACCTCGAAAGTCTCTGGAGCTCAAGGTCGAGCATCTCACAGAGCAACTCCTCGATATTTAAAGCGATACAGAGTAGAAAATCTACACTACTAGAGATAACCAATATTTCGCCCTTCAGGAGGAAATTGAGAAGCTTCAACTCACTGTTCAAGGCCTAAACATGAGCCTAAGTCACAAAAAAGTCACTTTCCAAGAGCTATTCGACACTCGTTCCCAACAAAATTCCACAGAAACCCAAGGAGAAGCTGAAAATCGCATTGAAGAAAGGAGGAACGTGAAATCTATAAACAAAAGACTTGAGTCTTTGGCTGAGGACTTGAAGGCCAAGAAAATAAGTTGTTCTTCAGACTTTAGAGTCTTAAATCTATGGATCAAAAGGTTCAAGGAAGAATAGGATGAAAGGATTAAAGAGCTGGAAGACAATTTGGAAGAATTGGTGTCTAGTGCCAATGGAACAAACAAGAAGATGGAAGATGGCCAGCTTGAGGAAAAGAAAAACATGGGAAGAATGGACCACAAAACCCCTAAGATTCGTGATATCAAGATCAATCTTGATCTCCTAAGCTCTCATCTCAAAGACATTGAGAAGAAACTAGTGGAGAATGAAGAAAACTCCACTAAATTCCTCACTAAGCCTAATGACTTGAAGGGAGAGATCCTAGCTTTTGATTTCCAACCTTTGGACAATCAAAACTCGTCCCAAGGAGTAGGATCACACACACCCTTTAAGAGGACAGCAAGAATCCAAGCCACTCAACCGAAACTTAGGCCTTGGTTTGAGCACAAAAGTGACAATGTCTACTTGGGATCAAGAGGAGCAAGTTCCTTCATTCCAAGAGAAAATTGGAAAGAATTTCTCAAGATATCTCGTGAGCTACCTGCTGCTATTACATTTGAAAGAGCATGTAATACTCAAAGGGATCTCAGAAGATGTTTTGAAAACAATCTTCAGGACTTGGAAAGCATAGAAGGATTTTTTTTCAATCAAACCAGGGATCCTAATAGGCGTTTTAGCATTCTCCAAATTTGGGAAGACACAGGACTCATCCTAATCAATTTTTCTATCAACAAATAAGTCTTTGAAAATTTTCTATGCGACTCCGAAGCTAGAGTAAACCTCATGCCATCACATATTGTTGCGCGGCTTGGTTTCACAAACTTCAGGACTTCGAAAATGTGCATCATCTTTGTTGATGGATCAATAAAGAGACATGTAGGATCATTATATGGTATCCTAATAAGAATCAATAATGCTCTTGTGTCTACTGAGTTTGAGGTTGTTCAAGTAGCAGAGAAGCATTCTTCAAGTTTAATACTTGGAAAAGGCTTTCTTGCAATCGTAGGAGCTATCATAGACTGGCCAAATGAAAAAATACACTTCATTCATGTTGATAAAGACCTTTACTACAAGATAACACCTCATGGATATCCAGCAATGGAGGTTAGATGCCCTCAATCGACAAGAACGGTTGCATTGGAAGAAGAAGAACAAGAACGATAAGAGGTTTCATCTCAAGGATCTACAAAAGGGGGATGGAGATTTAACTCTCCACTGAGGCTTCCTCACGTTTAAAATTGCCAAGAAATCGAACTAATTGACTTTAGACAAGCGCTATATGGGAGACAACCCATATGTTTTATTTCTTTAAGCTTTTTTTATTTTGATTTTTATACTTTGATCTTAGGAAAAAAATTGTTCAATTTGGTGTTATCATTTTTATTAAATTTTTTTAAAGTTTTAATTCTTTGATTTTTGTAGGAACTTACTTTGTAAAGGAAGAAAAATGGGGAAAATTCAATTCGGACATGTTCTGGACGTTTGAGCAGTAATAATGGATCTCGCCAAAAACAAAGCACCGACCAGTCGTAGGAACACCACCACCCGGTCCTAGGAAGCTCCCAGCACCGATCCAGGGAGTCCCATGATCGGCCGCTTGACCAAAATAAGCCCCCGACAAATGGCAGGGACTTTGTGCCCCCAAACGGTTGAGGCACTTAGCTCCCACGACTGGCCGTGTGACATGTGGTGTCCAACACCGGACCAGGAAAATTTTCCACCCGGTCATAGCCCTTTCCGAGCCTCAACTCATTCCGACCACCTATTTCCACGTCCCGACCATCTCATTCCTCATCCGGACATGCTTTTGGCCGAGAAAAACATTACCGAATGTCCAATTTTCACATTTTCTTGGCCGGATCATGCATAAACTCAAACCTTTCGAGGTAACCAAGTAAACTTAACATTTATATAGCATTTTGTGGTGATTTTAAGGACTAGAACCTCAAGAACAGAAGGATACATACTTGAAGCTACAAAGAGCCTCAACCGAGCAATTCCTTGCATCTTAGCCATTTTATTTCCGCCAAGCACGGAATAAACTAAGTTTTTTCCAGAACCTCTCTGAGAATATAAGGGACATTTTAAAGTTTTAAAATTCCCTCAAAGACCCTTAAACACAAAGGCGAGCGTATGGAGCAAAAATTGCGAGAATTTGGACTTCAAAGGAACTCCAAGAAAGAACTTCAGTTTTAATTCATGCCAAGAAGTATTATATTCAGATTGAAGATTATTTTAAATCTTTGAGTGATCCAGTCAAGGTAGAACCATTCCTCATCCACATTCCGAGGCTCGTAAATGTGACAAATGAACAAAGACCACAACCGGAGCATTTAGAGAGCAATCTAAGCTAAAAAAACTTCCACGCCAGCTGAAAATCATTAAATAACTTCAAAAAATGTGAGAAATAGGCTATCATAGATCTTCATCAACTTTTGGCTCAACGGGACACAAAATCGACGAATTTGGTTTCTCTGAAACTCTTATCTAGGAGTTGAATCAAGTCTTAGTTATGAAATCACCTAAATAAAGAGGAAATTTTATGAAGAATAGCCTAAGCATATTTGGAAGCGCTCATACTTCACTTTGGAGCAATGGATTGGCTAGAAACCGAAGAAAAATTCGGCCAAGACCAAACCAAGCTCCGCCACGTGAACCAATCTGTCAAATTGACAATTTACTACTTAGTAGCATGTGAATAAGTTATTTCTCAAGAAAAACCAGCCTTGGAAGGGTCAAATTCGCACCAGCCCAGGTTCTGATCAAGATGAGCCAAATCGAGCATTCCGAAGAGACCAAACTCGGCCACAGCAATATTGGCATGAGCTTCAGCCTTTATAATTAATTCTTAATAACCAAATTTTCTATTTTATACTAAGTTATCAATTTGGTCGGAGCAGTCTTCCCAGATTGCAAAAATGGACCATTGTTCTTCATTTTGGTTTACCGAAACATCAAAAATGGCCATCTAACTCTCCGTATTTTCGACCAGCAGCCTAGTAACTCCTATCCCTATCTTTTACATTAGTTTTTAGTACCTTCATCACATGATTTTACATCGGGACAGTGTAAGTTAAGTCCGGGGCGATTCTTATTGTTACTAATGCCTCTTTTTCTTTGTTTTTTATTCTTTTTCATGACTTTTGAGTCATTTTAAAAAAATTTCAAAACAAAAACGTTTTATTGACTCAAAATCAGTATGGAAACAAACTTGACTTTGAACTAACCAAGTGATTAAGGACTAGTATTCGTAGTGTCAGTGTTTGACTACAGTTTAGCCGTTCGTGAAAGCTCATGTGGATCAGCTAACCAAGGCACCATATCACTTGATATTCGGGTAATCCTGAGCCACTCAACACTTAATGAACTTAATTTTCTTTTCTTGGGGCTTGGTATGCATTGAATCATACTTTTCTTCATATTCAAAAACATTAGTCTACGGTTCTCCTCTTTCTTGTTTACAAAAAATCATCAAAAAAGGATGCTTATGCTTGTTGTGAATTTCAGAACTAATAAAATCTGAATGTGCTTAAAAGAAAAAAAAATAAAAAAAGGAATAAAGAGATCACTAGAAAAGGAAAATCGATTTTCAAGAGGTTGGTAGAACAAAATAAAATGATACTCTAGAAAAGTATGGAGATACCAACCTCTAAAAAGTATTTAAAAAGTAAATAAGAAAGAGGAAAGGAACCAATTGTGGGCTGTAAAATGTTAGGATCTTGATTGAGTTGAGTCTATGTGTTCTTTGATCGATACTCTCTCGAAAAGACTACACGGTATAGATTTTACGAGTGGTGATGGAGATCTTGGGTCACTCATATTGATTGTGACTGAATTGGGGACATTCCTACACTTGAAGTTATTACTGAGAGTTTTATTTAAATGTTGACTATGGTGTTATTGGATTTCGACAGTTAAAGTCACTCATAAGTTCAGAAAGTCCTGGTAGGTTTCCAAGTTTGCAAACTTCTTCTCTGCTCTTCATTTTCTCAGCTCGAGGACGAGCTGGAAGCTAAGTCGGGGGGAGTTGATAATTGTTGGTGTCAAAAACAGCCATCTCGAAATCAACGTCCAAGATCGCATCTCTAATCGGACTTACTCAGAAACACGACCAACGTCAGGACTTGTCATCGTCTACAATTAGCATCGACTAGACTTACCATTGTCTAGACTTAACATCGTCTAACCTTACTATCATCTAAACTCATCATCGTCTAGACTTATCATCATCTAGATTCACCGTCGTCTAGACTTGCCGTCATCTAGACTTGCCATCGTCTAGACATACCGTCGTCTAGACCGCAAGCCAATTGGGGTCTAGACGATCTTTCAAAGAATTCTATCCGTCCGCGAGAAACTAAAGCATCCGAATGCTAAAGTTAGCATCAAGGGCTTTCGGACAACTCTCACAAGGCCACACGATACAACCTTCAGAGCGATACGAAACCACCGAAAGCATCGGAGAACCGCGTCCTTTCAATGAACTATCTGAACGCCGATTGATGCCAAACCTACGAACGAGTCTTGGAACCGATTGACGACTGAACTAGAGGCCGATCTAGACGTCGATTGAAACCAAGACCGGAGGNGTCTTGGCGCCAGATGGCGCTAGGACGCGGACAACGTTCAGCCGTTATCTGTTGGCTAAACCACGTCCTTTCCTATCATCAT
>OVAN01009318.1:0-17080 GCA_900406275.1 Anastatica hierochuntica | reverse complement strand
GAGAAGCGCATCCTAGGAGCCGGTCCTTCGTTCCGACGAGGATCACATCACATGTCCTTTTTCCCGGGCCAATCACGGGTTGACACATGTCCCACTAACCCTTCCAGAAGCTTCCACCCAATCATGTCTTAACACCTCGCCAGGAGCTTCTAGAATCTTTTTCCACCCTTCGAGTTTAGACACATTGCACGTTAAGACATTCTTCCTCCGATTACTTTCCGATGCACGACGACCTTCCAACGATCTATCTGAACATGTCGTTTTCCACATTTTCAAGTAAAACTCATGTCCTTTTGAGTTTTATCTACTCATGTTTCTTCCTTGCTACTGGCTTCCTCTAAGTCTTTCAGCGCATAAACCTTCCTTGGTTTGGCCAAATTTGTCGACATTCCCGTTTATGTCGTATTTGTGAGTTTGCTTGGCCATGTCCGCATTCCTCCGAGACATCTTACGTGTTCCTCAGCTACATTTCATTACTTGACATAATCCTCCTTTCCAAACCACCGTTCCTCCAATTATATGACTTCTGATCCGAGCCGTCTTCTCGTGGCTACCTGATCCTTCTCTCTCAGCTAAAATTGAATCCGCCCAGGCCATTTTGATTTTTCTTCGACCAATATTCTTCTTTTGAACCCATTGAATTAGCCCGACATGGCTAAGGCCATTTTGAAGACTTTGGTTTTATCGGTCGTTCCTAGTTTTAACGAGGGTTCTTACATTCTCCCCAAAATGACTTATGTGACCCTGGTCTCTCCCACAAAGAACTCTGGATGACTCTGATGAAAGTTTGCTTCGTCTTCCCACATTACCACCATACGGTTATGTCTTCCCCAAAAGATTTGAATTTGTGGTATCTCCCGATTGTTGAGCTTTCTCATCCGTCGTTCTCCAATCCTTATCGTTCTTTTTCGCTTCTGGTATGTGAGATCCGTTTGAAGCTCATCAATCCTCTCCGGATCTATATCATCCGGGTCTTAAATATGTCTTCGAAGCATAGATACATGAAACACCGTATGAAGGTTCATATCTGGCGGCAGCTCCAACCAGTAAGCAACCTTCCCGATTCTATCTTTTCCTTTTTGGGCCAAAACTTTGAAATACACCATATCTCAAACTTTAAATACTAACTCCCGTCTGCCCCGATATGCATACTTCTTTTGTCGATCCTGGGCCTTCTTCATGTTGGCGCGAATGACTTAAAGGTTTTCCAGGGTTTCTTCGGTGATTCTTTGTCTGAGCAATCTCCTTTCTTCAACCTCGGTCCAAAAAGTGGTGTTCGGCATGGTCTCCCGTATAACGCCTCATACGGAGACATAAAAAAACAAGAATGGTGGCTATTGTTGTACAAAAACTTTATCAATGGTAGATAGCTTTCCCATGTACCTCCCTAATCTAGTATGCATAGCCGCAACATGTATTCCAACGTACGAATGGTCCTTTCCGTCTGACCATCCATTTCCGAGTGAAACGTCGTGCTTACATGCAGTTATGTTCCCAACACCCCTTGTAAAGCTTTCCATAATGTAGTCATAAATCGTGGATCTCAATCTAATATGATGTTAGTTGGCACTCCCACTTCCACTCCAGTATAGGTAACTCTGTAGTACACCTCCGGGCACTTGATGCTCAACCTTAATTTGCTGACACATTTGACACTGAGCTACCCACTTGGCTATCGCTTTCTTTATTTTTGGGCAGTTATAATATCGCCACACATCTCTATACATCTCCATGCTTCCAGGATGTATACTTAGAATAGATTGATGTGCTGTCTTGAGGATTTTTTTCTCTCAATCCATCTACCTTGGGCATCGTAATCCTTTCGTTAAGTAATAATGTATCTTCTTCCGCCATGTGATATTCGCTTGCGTTTGGTTTACCATTTATCAATTGTTATTTTATTTGGATCAAGTCTTCATTCTACTTTTGCGCCTCTCGACTGCGTTGTAGTAAACCCGCCTGGTTTAGCGCCTACATTCCCAAGGGTTCACTCGACTCCCCTTCCAAAGCAGATAGAGTTATTTTCTTGAACTCTTCAGACAAATTCTCCAACTCATGCTCTGCATCAACTGTAACTCTCAGGCGACTTAGTACATTTGCTACTACTTTCGCCTTTCCAGGATGATATTGGATTTGCACGTCGTAATCCGCAATTGACTGCATCCACTGTCTTTTTCATAGATTTAGAACCGTCAAAGTAAACAAGTATTTAAGAAATTTGTGGTCCGTAAATACCTAGACAGTTTCCTCATAGAGTTATGATTGCCATATCCTAATTACATACACCATAACTTCCATCTCAAAATCATGTATTAGGTAATTCTCCTTATGCTTCCTTAACTACCTCGATGAATACTCAGTCACCTTGTCTTCTTGCATTAACACACAACTCAATCTCACTCTAGATGCATCTATATACATAATGTATGGCTTAACGCCTCTTTGAGCTTGTTGATTGTTTCCTCCGTTCGATCATCCCAAAAAGGGTATATTCTTTCCCTTTGTCATGTCAATGGCTTGGCTATCGAAGAAAATCCCTTAAAGAATCTCCGATAGTAACCTGCCAATCACAAGAAACTTCTGATCTCGTTCACCGTTTTTAGTTATGGCCATTCTTGTACCTCCGCAATCTTCTCCGGTTTCGCTGATACTCCTTTCTCCTAAACTCTATAGCATAGGAACCTAATCTCCCGCCTCCAAAACCAACACTTGCTGCATTTTGCAAACAGCTTTTGGTTCCTTAACCATTCCAACACCAATTGTAGGTGCTTTTCATGCTCCTCCTTACTCCGTGAGTAAACCAAAATATCGTCGATGATAATAATAAGTAACTTATCTAAATATTAGTGGAACACCTCATTCATGAGTCGTATAAATACCATCGGCGCGTTAGTTAGCCCAAATGACATCACTGCAAACTCGACCTTCCCGTATCTTGTAATGAATGCCTTCTTCATATCATCCAGCTCCGCGATCGATATTTGGTGATATCCCGAAGCCAAAAATCTATCTTTGAAAACCAACTTGCTCCCTTCAGCTGATCCAACAACTCATCAATCATTGGCAAAGGATATTTATCCTTAATAGTCACATTGTTGTTTCCATTATAGTCGATGCATAGCCTCATGCTTCCATCTTTCTTCTTCACAAACAACATTGGAGCTCCCCAAGGTAAAGAACTCGGTTGTGTGAATCCTTTCTCCAAAAGGTCTTCCAACTGCTTCTTCAGCTCCGCTAACTCTGTTGGTGCCATACGATATGGTGTTCTCATTATGGCTACAACTCCTGGTTTCAGAGCAATGGTAAAAGGATTGCTCCGAGGTTGAGGCAATTCCGTCAACGCTTGAAACACATATTCATATTCCTTAACCACATGAATATCTTTTAGCCTCTCTTCCTTTTCAGATCCTTCACCCATGAATGATAGGGAAACCAAGTAGACTTCTCCCTCCTCAAGCAGACTCTCCACTCTTGCCACTGAGACGAACGACACTTCTAGAGTTGGCTGAATCCCGATGTACTCTAGCATCGGTGAACAAGTTCCTCCAAAAATTATTCTTCTTCTTCCACAATCTAGGTGAGCCATATTCTTGGAGAACCTGTCCATGCCGAAGATGACCTCAAACCTCTCAAAAGTTATGACTAATAGATCAGCTAGACATGTTCTTTCCCTAATATATATGTGTACATCTAAAGCTAGGCTCTCGACTCCAAGGTTTTGGTTTCCAGGGGTTAGTACGTAAATTCCTACCCTACACACCACAAAGGTTCCCTTGAACCTTGGTGCTACCTGAGGGCTCACCAAACTATATGTAGCCATTGAATCGAACAAAACATGTGTGGGGGTACGAGCAACACGTAAAGTTTATGATATTGGACCATGTGATGGTCCTCCAATCCTAGGGGTTTCTAATTCTAGCGCATAAAATCTCCCAACTGTTGCTTGCTTCTTTAATGCGGGTTTAGTGGCATGTTGGGCTGGTGTCAGACATGCTTCTACTACCTTCCCCGGTCTTGGTTGCATACGTGGATGCACACTTGCATAATGTCATGTACCATCTTGACCTTACACACCCCACGGACCACATGAACTAGACCTCTTATTCAACATCTCCACAAACACAAAGTAAATCCTAACCCATCCTAATCTAAAGTGGAGACTACCAGCTTATCCTAAGTGATTTTTGCGAATTAGACTCGATAAAACATTTGAAAATCTCTTTTCCAATAGCATAATCTTTCCAAATTGCTCTGATAGCACTATTTGTAACACCCTCGGACCGTCCATGGTTAGACTAGATGCAAACGGCCCGAAGATGCCGCAGTTGAGAGATTGAGAAAAAATCAGCCAAGTCTCTAAAACAGATTCAGATCTTCGGCCAATCTATCCCAAACCCTCGGATCCATCAGACTAAAGCCTAAGGCTTTGCAATCCGTACCAAAGCTTGGCGTTGTGTCAACCCGGACAAGGTTTATATCAGTTGTTCACGTCATTACACAAAAACTACCAATTTACTTAATTATAATTTGGCGGGAAAATGTCTATAAATGTTTATATTGAGTGCGCACAACCCAGTGCTAAAAAGTGCATAATACTCACTAGGCTTTTACAAAAACCACTACAATCTACGTTGGCTCTCTAAGTCCACATGCCCACTAGTTCCCGCCTAAGTGTTTCCTACAAAACAAATAGAGTCATGAGCAACCTAATGTCACATAGTGAGCCTCGACCCAACTACTAAAGGATAATCCCACCCCAACTCCGCATTAAATAATCAAGCAAGCAAGAAAGCACACAACAAGTAATCAATCAATCAATCAATAAATGCATGAATTACCCAAGATTATATCTACCACCGAGACTACACGCACACAAAAGCTACAACTACAATTAATTCATAAGTGCTTAGACCGTTATAGGTTTTATATTAAGCAACAATATGACACTAGATCCACCTATCCTAGACTCAATCTAAGACTTTACTATCACGCATGTTCGAGTGAGTAGAGACTATTACGGGTTTTACACTCCATGAGTGCTTAGACCGTTACAGATTTTACACTAAGCAACTCTACCGCGACACATGTTACTCTCATCCTAGGGCCCTTCCACCAACGACAACTTCCTCCATCTTTTCGCTGATCTCCTAGAACCGTAAACATACCAGTCACACGGTTATGTTCATCACGAGCCCACTACCAGTTTTTGCCATTACGCTACTCTGCTATTAGGCCTCACTCGGTCGGGTTACACCTCCATTACTTATCCTCGAACTTAGGTTACATCGTCATGCAGCTACTCAGTTCACTGGGTGCGGCTCTGGATCTGTCGAATCTTGCCTCCACATGTGATTCATCACGCATTCCAGAGAGGACATTCCGGTGGGGCGCACATACCCTCCTGGTAATATGCGACTTCTAAATGTAAGAGACTCTCCAGGCCACTTACCGAATGTTAACTTACGACCATACTGATATCTTAGGTTTTAACCCAAATAATACCCTGCAAGTGCACATCAAATCGCAGTAGTATTTTAGGGGTCGAGTCCACAAAGACCTAGTTATGCACTAAGATTCTCGATTTCATATCACGCTAGAAGACGCAAAAATTGTTGTTTGTTTGTTTTTTCGAGTTGTAGCGCAAATAAAAGTAGATATTAAAAAAGATGTAAAATTCAATGGGTGGAAAGCGTCAGGCATTAGGGCAATTAACAGGAAATCAGATCATGAATGCATGATACTTATCAGGAAATCAATTAAGCACCATTCTAGAAATCAAAACACGTTTGTATAATTTTCCACTCTCGTGGCTCCAATTACTATGTCTAAAAACCTAAAAGACTAACTTCGTTGTATTCAGGATGTTAAACATGCATTAAGTTCGGGTTTTGATTTGATCACAAAGCACCTTAACGCTAACTCTCGTAGGCTAAGGATACTTTGCTCACAAGAAATATTTTCAAGCAATCAATCAACTCTTGTTGTATTCAATTAACCTAAGACTATGAACAAGGTGATCAATCAAGTTCAAGCATTAAGAACAATTCAAGTCAAGAATTCTAAAGAAGATTCCCTATCATGCAATCCTACTCATTTAATCTCATCAATTCCTTTGAAATCCTTAAAATCTATCAATGGATCTACTTAGCCATGGAAACAAAAATGAAAGACATGATTAAATTGAAAGACATGATATAGAATAGAAATATAGAGTTCAGAAAACTTCTCCAAAGGTATGGGTGAAGAGATTCATCTCCCAAAGCTTACAACAAAAATAGATATTCAAAAGTCTAAGAAAAGAAAAGTTACAAACCCTAAAAAACGTCTAAAAGTATTTATAGTGTTTCTGAGATTCCTCTGAAAAATAGAAAATCAGAAAAAGGAAAATTAAATATTTTTTCGTCGAGGGAGGTGATCGATTGATCACCTAGGTGGATCGATTGATCACATAAACTCTGGGCCAGATCGATCGATCCACCCATGGTGATCGATCGATCATGCTTCTTCAGTTTCGAAATTCTTCGTTTCTTCATCAAAAACCTTCCGAAATCCTCCAAAATAATCGCATTTCCTTTAAGAGTGTCCCAACACCTAAAACACGTGAAATAAAAGAGAAAAGACTCTGAAAAGCCTAAAAATGGTTAAAACTATGTTAGATGTTAGTAAAAACACGAATATATCACAAAACAACGTCTAATCTATGGTTAGACTAGATGCATCTTACCCCTTTTTATGTCGTACCACCTACGGCTAACTAAATGCATGTACCACCACTACAATCATTTTACTATTCTAAGAAAGTATTGAAACACTTTTCACAAGAAAAGTAAAATGATTTATACAGCTAAACTACACTACTTAAACATGCAAGGAAAATAAATTCACAAACATGCAAGTACATAGCCAAAGCACACACAATCACACAAACCACAATCGCCACCCGATTCGTCTACTAAGACCACCTGTCTTTACTAGATACTCGTGTTGAACCACATGATTAGATTGCCTAGATCTATGCATGCATGATCTCCCCTCATAGTTTCTCTCTAAAATCGAAGCAAAACTCTAGGATCTAAGTTATAACCACTAGATTTAAAAGGTAACTACCTAATAAAGGGTTAAATTTACCGACACTCCACTCGTAGCCTCACGCTCTTGCCCTAAGCTCTCGCAAAGCTATTAGTTTTCCTTCTTTTCTCTCAGAAAAAGGCAAGGATTTACCTAAGGTTTCAAGGATGAAAAAACTACGGGGAGGGAGGGGGGGGGTTCACTTCTTTTTATACCCATAATCATGTATGAGACTAAGTTTACAAGTGTCTGCATGTCCACCATGTGTCACACTCGTCGTGACATGTGACAAATTTTATGTAGCAGATGACACGTGTCCTTTTCCTGGGCCAATCACGCCATGACACTTGTCCCATTAGCCCTTCCATAAGCTTCCCCCCAATCACGTGTTAACACCTCGCCAAAAGCTTCTATAATATTTTTCCACCAATCGGGTTTAAACACATCGCCCGTTAAGACCTTTTTCCTCTGGTTACTTTCCGGTGCATGACGACCTTCTAACGATCTATCCGAACTTGCCGTTTTCCACATTTTCGAGTAAAAATCATGTCCTTTTAAGTTTTCTTTACTCAAGTTTCCTCCTTGATATTGGTTTCCCCTAAGCCTTTTAGCGCACAAACATTCCTTGCTTCGGTCATACTTGTCGTCATTCCCGTTTCTGACGTATTTGTGAGTTTGCTTGGCCATCTCCACATTCATCCTAGACATCTTACGTGTTCCTCTGCTATATTTCATTACTTCACATAATCCTCCTTTCCAAACCACCGTTCCTACGATTCCAAGACTTCCGATCCGTCTTCTTGTGGTTACTTGATTCTTCTCTATAAGCCAAAATCGAATCCGCCAAGGCCATTTTGATTTTTCTTCAACTAGTGTGCTTCTTTTCAACCGCTTGACCTAGCCCGACATGGCTAAGTCCATTCTGCAAACTTTGTTTTTCTCGGTCGTTGCTACTCTTAACTAGGGTCATTACATCCTTGCTTCCCAATATTCGCGGAGGTCGACAGCTCTTGGAGTGCAAATGTAAAAGTTAGTGGGAATAGATGGGTGGTTATTGAGGGAGATATGAGACGTTCGTATGGTCTCAGAAGTGTCCAACCAACCTCTCTCCCCTTAATACAGCTTTGCTTTTGGTTATTGAGTGTCAAATATCTACATCCTTGTTGGATATGTTTTGAAGATTTTGATTTGTAAGCAATTGGAGAGCATAAATACTATCTTTGAACCTTCTGGAGAAGTTTTATAAATATCTTTAATTTATTATGTCTTTCTTTACATCTTTGATTTACGTTGCTTTCAATATGTGTGAGTAGATCCATAGTTAGATTTTAGGGTTTCAAAGAAGTGGATAAGATTATATTTTTATCAATAGAATTCTTATTCTGATTGTTTTTAATTCATGAACTTGATTAATAGCCTAGTTCACAATTTTAGGTTTATTGAATACAATGAGAGTTGACTTAGTTGCTTGAAAATAATCCAAGTGAGCAAAGTATTTATAGCCAACGAAAGTTAATGTTAATGTGATTTGTCTCGTAATGCTTGTTTAATCTCATGGCTTCAACAAGAGTTAGTTTTTTAGGTTATTAAACATAGTAATTTAAGCAACAACAGTGGAAGGAATATACAATTGCCTTATTTTTTCAAAATGAATTTTTTGCCTTTATCTAATAATCAAAATTCTAAAAATTTTCTTTGATTAATTTTTTAAAATATTATTAAAATTAAAATAATTCTCTATATAATTAAAAAATAAAAAATATTTTCTTTAATTTATTTTTTAAAAATTATTTAAAATTTAAAATAAAGCGTTCAACATGAAGAAACAATTATTTTTGGTCAAAATTTAAATAATAATAAATTTTTAAGTAGTTGATAATGAATTATTTAGCTATTTAGTTATTATTTGGATAACGATTTATTTTATATTATTTATGAATTTTAAAAGTATAATTAAAAACTTTTTTCGGTTATTTTTATATATTTAACGTTTTTGAAATATATTTATATTTATATATTTAATATATTGTAAATGTAAAATATTTATAATCGAATATATTTTTATGATTTAAAATTTGTAATCAAAACAATTAATTAAAAAATTTTAAATAAATTTGAAAATAATTTAATATAACTTAAAACTTTAATATAATTATAAAATTATTACCCAAAAATAACAAGAAATTAACTCGACAAAAAAGTTTTATTAGTCAATTGGTCAAAAAAATCACCTTTATAAATAAATCAACATAAAATAAAATAAGTCAATGGTTAAAAAGATTTACTATGTGAAAAATAAATCAATTGAAATATAAGTCAAATGCTTTAAAATAAATCGAAGGAGAAAAAACTAGTCGATGAAAATGAACCATAAGTCAACAAGCAATAAACAAGTAAATAGGGAAAAATTTATAAATAGCTAAAGAAAAAAATAAAGGAATTTTTTTGAAAAATACCTTAAACCAAGTTTTTAATTTGAAAATACACTATTTTTATTTTTTTGAAAATTAAACTTTTTAAAATATAAAATTATAAAAATATCAATGAATATGCATTTAGTATTTAAAAAAATAAAATTTAATTGCAATTAATAAAAAAAGTATTGTGGACTCACTTATATAAAATGATTTAATCAAAAAAACAAAATATTGTGTGGAAGATTCGGCCAAACAGAAAAACAGATTTGATGAAAATTTTATATCTTTAATTTAGGTAAATCAATCTTGTATTAAGTAATCCAAGATTAAACTATCAAAATTAAATAAACCAATATTAATTTAGTTGAATCAAGACAAAACCAAATTGTTGGTTTACTTTTTCTCATCGCTACCAACAATATCAATCTCCTTAACGAGATTTGCACAATCATCTTCTTCACTCAGACGTTATCGTCGTCACTTAAGAAAATAATACGACTCTGGCGAGATCTCTAAGGCAATAACAAATTTGAAGTTTTACGTTGCTTCTCTCTTCTTTGATTTTAACGCTTTAAATCGTTTTTAGATCACGTAAGCAAAATTCTTCTTGAGACTTTCTTGTAACAGATAATATATTGCTTCTCACTCGTATCATAATTTTGATCTTTATGATCTATTGATTTCTTTCATCACTTGTTTAGTGCCTATTTGCTTTGTTTTCTGAAGATTCCACTTTATTTTTTGTCTAAGATCTATCGGATTTGCTACAGACTTTTAGAAGAACAAAATGAATTTCGTTGTTTTAATGATCTCATGAATATTAATTGTCAAAGATGACATCGAGAGTCTTGGTCTAATTTCTTTTTGGCACAATGTTATACAACGAGAGATGACATCACTGCTGAAAGTCTTGGTTTATAATCTTACCGTTAAAAGTATTTTCTTAAACTGTTTCGCCAAAAGCCCTTTATAAAAGCAAAAGGGTTAGTGAAATTTTCTGCTAAGAAAAATCAGCCATTAAGTGTAGGAACTAAGGCTCTCGATGTCATCTCTCTTTACAAAACAGAGAGAGTCTTAGTCTAAATTCTTTTTACTATTTAAGTGTGTATCAAAAGTGTTGAGGTTTGTCTCCTTTTCTTAATGGTTGAATGCACAAGTAAATCACAATGGTTTTTATGGTGTTAGGAAAGAAAATGGAGCATATTATTGGTGTTTTCGGAGAATGGAAGATGAATAAAGGATCATGGAACTTTCAAGTTAATAATGAAAAAGGAGGTAAATTGTGTCTTGAATAGGGATGATTTAATGTTTGATCAACTAGTTAAGATGGTAATTGAAGATTTTGGTATAAATATAATGAACCATGAAGTGGAACTTAGGTATCTACTGCCTGAATCAATGCTGGAAAATATGTCAAAGGATACTCCTCCGGTTTATGTGAACAATGATAAGCAGTTGCAGATTTTGTGGGAACTATGCAAATCGTCGTCTCTTCGTCTTTGAATCTCAGTTTGGAATGCAAACCGAGTGCCTGAAAGTAATTCTCATGAAATTTAAGTATTTTCTAGAGAAATTGGTGGAAAGAGAACTCAGAATTTTTTTGAGGATGTTAGTAGAAATCGAAGTAGTGATGAAAGAGTAGTTGAAGTTTATACTTACGGTGAACAGAAGGTCATTCAAAAGGGTATGTGGTTCATGAACAAATCTGACTTATCTTGGTGTATATGTATCCTTTCGATTGAGCGAAAATTTAGAACTACTGTTTCGAAGTCAGACACCAAATTATTAGTTGTCAAGTGTGTAGACAAAAGCTGCAAGTGGATGGTCCGAGGTTCAAAGAATGATCCTTCATGCCAGTATTTTTGGGTAACAAAGTATATTGACAAGCATACATGTCGCTCTCGAAACATTGGTACACCAAAAGCTTCTGCTAGAGTAATAAGTAAACTTCTTCTAGAAAATTTTGGAAATGTTGGTCTAGACATGAAACCAAAATTGAAAGTCGCGTCTTTGAAGAAGCGATATGGTCTCGATGTGAAATACTGGAATATATGGAAAGCTAGAGAAGATGCCCGAGAGGAGGTATTGGGTTCCCCGGAAAGTAGTTATGCTCAACTCCCAATGTATCTTCACAAGATTAAGAATACTAATCCGAGAACAATAGCGTGCCTCGAGATTGATGATCAACAAAGGTTTGAGTATTTGTTCTTTTCATTTGCTGCTTATGCGAAAGGTTATGAATATATGAGAAAAATTGTCGTAGTTGATCAGACCTTTTTGAAAGGGAAATATAAGGGAATTTTGCTAGTTGCAACAGCTCAAGACGGCGATTCACATATTTATCCTCTAGCGTTTGGGATAGTAGACTCTGAGAATAATGCATCAGGGGAGTGGTTTTTTAGAAATCTTAAATCTGTTGTATCAGATGATCCCAAGTTAGTCATGATATCTAACAGATATGCATCCATTGCTGAAGCAGTCGAGAAAGTGTCCCCACTAGTGCATCGTGGAATATGCACTTATCATCTACGAAATAATATTCTTACAAAATTTGGGGAAAAAAAGATTGTTCGACTGGTGGATACAACCTCAAAAGCATATACAAGAAAAGAATTCAATGTGATATTTGCTGAAATATGTCGTCAGAATCGCAAGCTAAGCGTTTATATGGAAGAAGCAGATGTTCGATTATGGTCAGATGCTTATTTTTCAGGAGATAAGTATGATATTACTACGAGCAATTCAGCTGAATCAGTAAATGCTTTGTTGAAAAAGCCTCGTGAGTTACCTATTTTGCCATTGATTGAGGCAATATGAAATACACTTAATCATTGGTTTTTTGATCGTCGCGAAATTGTTGCAAAGCTTAGTTCTTCTCTGGCACCTAGAGTTGAAAAGGAGGTCAACAAACGGTTATCGTCAAATTTTGATGTTCAGCCTAGAAATCAGTATCAGTTTCAAGTAGCTGATAGGTCACGAAATTATTTGGTTGATTTACAAAAGATGACATGCACATGTCGTGTTTTTAATGTTGAGAAGATTCCTTGCAAGCATGTTGCAAATGCTACAACAAGTCGAGGCATAAATCATGGTTTATTGGTACATTATTACTACTCTAAGTCGAACTTATATGCTGCATATTGTAAGAGTATCATACCCGTACACATCATACACATCATCAACATCAACATACACATCATCAACATCAACTCCAAACCTCTTGTTTGTCCTTCCACACCTAGGAAAAACACCGATATAGTACTCTACAAATCCATTGCTCCAATCAAATTTTTTAGGATTCTCTAAAAAATTTTGGTAGCTCTTGGATATCATCATTGTAAATGGCACATCAAAAAATGCCCATTTTTCAGTACGAAAAGGACATGAGACTTTTGCCAACTTTTTTCTAAGTAGATACATGCCAACATTAATGTGTTGTGTCAAACAAATAAAATCAATATTATATACTCATATTCGTTAATGATATCAACTAAAAGTTACTTACATCTTCACTTTACCAAATCCTTGGTTCAAGAAGCTCATAGAAAAACTGCTTGTCAGCTTTAATGGTCCCTAAATTGACTGTTATATATCTACATCATTCGAAACAACATAAAGTTACAAATTAATAACATAGAAGCAAAAATATTTTTTTAATCAAAATACGTACCTGTCTATCTTGATCCATGATTGTAGTCAGTCAACTTTATTTTGATCTGCTACAACAAACATATCATAGGTACGTGATTGCACAATTTTCTTATTTTTTCTCATCCCGACACCGATTTTGATATCATTCTTATTCATCTTCCATTTGTTACATTCTTTCGATGATATTATGCTCAAAAATTCGAACGAAGAATCTGTACAGCCCACCGTAACAAAAAAGAAAATTTAAAGTTATAAAAAATGATATGTTACCTTACTAAGTTTTTGTAAATTCTTGAAATTTTCATCAAGTAATTTTAACTTAGTTTTCAAGTCGAAAATTTCGGAGCTAAGTTTTGTGAATCCTTTGTCAATTTTTTCAACCAACTCCGAGATACAATCTTTTGTTAAAATTTCAACGCATGAGATAATTTTCTTCTCGGTTTAATCTTCTTGTGCTTTATTCTTTCCATTGCTTTCTCTGTGAATCATATACTTTATATCTAATAAAAAAAACATTAAAGTAAAATATACAGTCATTGCCATAAGTACTTAGAAGACATGATGGTGAAGAAGACATAAACAAACGAGTGAAAGAATAAACAAACGAGAGAGTTGATTGAAAAAAAACAACAACGAGAGAGTTGATTGTAAAAAAGAAGGAGAAAACCTAACTGGCTTTTTTTTATACGTGATTTGTCAAAAATGTTGTATATAATCGATAAATTTTTGTTCATTATATAGGAGACTTGAGAGAAGATATATATGATATTTATGAAAGATAATTACTAAAATATTAAAGGTTTATCCATGAAATATAAATGTTAAACAAAAAAACTAATATTTATCTAAAACAAAATATTAATATCAATTAAAATAGAAATTTCGAATTTCAAAATTATGACTTAATAAAAATATGTAAATCTAAATCAAATGTGGTTAATAAAATCATTTCACATGCCATAAAGTGTTGTTTTCAAAAGGAAAAAAATAAAGGGTGTAGTTTTCGAATATAAAACCATTTTTGGGGTATTTTTCAAAAAATCCCTAAAATAAATCAACAGTTTAAAAAACTATGATGTTATAAATTAATTACCTAAAACATAAGTCGACTGTTTTAAATTAAGTCAATTAAAAAAAGAATTAAGTTGATCAAAATGAAATTTAAATCGACAGTTTAAAAAATCAGTGTTATTAATAAGTCGACAAATAAATAAATAAATCATTAAATCTATAGAAAATATTAAGAATATCTATTCTTATTTTATTTATTATTTATTAATATAAAATATAATTGGAATTTATTTCGGATAAATTGATTAAACTATCAACAAAAAGTAAATATAATTTTATTTAATTATTATAAAACCAATGTCAAATTTATTATCATTTTAAAATAAATTTATTAAAATAATAATTTTAAATAGAATAAAGGTATTATGGTAAATTTTCAATGTTAAAAGACTAGTTTTCAAATTACTATAAATTTAAATATAGTATTTCAATTTTTAACAATATGTAGTGTATTTATCAAAATTCCCCTTGCCCTTTTATTTATTTACTTTTTATTTACAATTGCATTCGAAAAACAACAAAAATCTTTGTAGCTTCTACCTTGATTCGAACTAAATCTGGTAGTGTATAACTGCTCTTTAGTGTGTACACTTACCAATCCGTCCCATTCCTAATTTTTGAAATTTTGTGAAACGTTGTCAAGAGTATCCTCAAAAGTCAAATCAACATGCCGTAAGACCAACAATCTCAATCGGATCATACAACACACTTAAGGCAACATACTACAATTAACACACTTAGGACTTTAAGGAAAAGCCAAACATTGGTTTATTCACAGC
This sequence comes from Anastatica hierochuntica, assembly GCA_900406275.1. NCBI lineage: Eukaryota > Viridiplantae > Streptophyta > Magnoliopsida > Brassicales > Brassicaceae > Anastatica > Anastatica hierochuntica. Next base: position 2,094 of record OVAN01009318.1, on the reverse strand, counting down.
TATAACATTGAAACTAGGATATAATCATTTGGTCTTTGGCTTCACCTTGGAATAAAACTTAAGGATACAACTTGTGTCTTCTTCCCGAATCAGCTTTAAAATGACCGATTCACCTGTCTTCACGTTGCTAGATTTGAAGCAATCCTTCCAGCCTCCTACCATTTTAATTCTTTTGTTATCAGTCCGCAGATTCGTTGACCACTTCCCACCGTGTTTATCCATTAGCGTCATTTTAGTTTCCGCATTGATGCCATTGATTCTGGTGAAGGGTGCAGGAAGAAACTGTAACAAAGATTAAAAAAGGTTAAGATTCAATAGAATGTAAAAGACAATGGCGTGGAGTAATGAAACTAACCAGTATAGACTTCCAGACATTGTATGGACGAAGAATTAATGTCACAAATCGGTTTCGAGAAGGTGAGGATGAAGCTTTCCATCTCAGTCTATCTTTCTTCTCCTTTCTTCTTGAGTAGTCATGCGAGATCTTCATGTCTTGGCTGCTCTCTTCATCGCTCTCCAGTTCTGTGGAAAGAGACTCTACTTCATTGGATACTGAGCACTCTTCCTCAGATTCTTTGGGGGCCAAACTAAGAACCAGAGTTCCTCCTCTCTTGATCAGTTTGAAAGTGCAGATATCTCCAGCTTTAAGTCCATTCGAAAGACAAAAACTTCTCCACCCTCGTGTTATATAAACAACTCCACAAGATTTCTTTCGTTTCAAAGCTAAAGTCCATGATCTACCCTCTTCGTTCATCAAAACAATACCTCCACTTCTTGCATCTAGACCATTTGCCCTTACAAAATTCATTGGAAGATTCTGCAAACTTATAAAAATATAACATGATTTTTGATCTAATTCAGACCACAGTATTAGAGTTTTTTTTTTCCTTTTGTTCAAACTAAGCGAAGATAGTACCAGTCTGTTATAAGGTAGTGAAGAAGGAGGTACAGTAACCACGAAACTAGAGGGATCTAGTGAAGAAGAAGAGTCGGCTTCTCTTTTCGTCTTCTTCGTCACTGTCTTCTTCATGTCAATCTTCTCTGAAAGAGAGAAAAAAACCAATAATCCAAGTAAAATAATCAGTCTTCATTATCTAATCACATTTATTCCAATGTTAAAGAGTTACTGGCAGAGTACAAGAGAGACCGAACACAACTCACCGAGTTTGTTCTGGTCGTCTAAACATGATTCATACTGTATCTCACAACAACTAAGTCCGAAGATGGTCACGTGGAAAGTCATGTCTTTTTCCTGTCTGAAAATGAGAATGTCGCCAACTCGAAGATCATGTGAGAGAGCAAACTCTTTCCAACCATCAGTGATTCTTTGGCCATCTATCTTTACTTCCCAGCTTATTATGGAAGCGTCTGATCTCAGTTTTGCCGTCTTCTTCGCATTTTTTCCTTCTATATTCTTCAAGAAGGCTACTGGAATTGTCTGGAAGAACATGCAAAACACGAACGCAGGTCAATCTTTCTTTATTAGCTTCTCTAGAGACAAAGAGAGATATAAAAAGAGAGAGATAGAGAGAAAGTACCAAGTGGCTACGAAAGTCTGAAAGAAGAGGCTTGAAGAAGTGTTGATTCGCCATTTTCTGAAGCTTCTGAAGCCCTAAATCTCCCAAAGTCTGTAGAGCAACTTCAGAGACGAAAGAGTGTAAGAAACCATATACTACAAGACAACTTTTTGTCCTTTTCCTCAACTAGAAGACGACGTTTCAGTGTCAATACTCCTTGGAACTCGAGACCATTGATGACTATTATGTGTTTATTGCAGAGCTACTTTTTTAAGACAAATCAAGGATCTTTAAGACAAAATCGTATTTATTGCAGAGCTACTTCTTTTCTGTATAATTATGTTGGGTATTATCTNAGAGAGAAGATTATAGAACATGAGATGAGATAAGAATTAGCAAAATCTAGAATTATCTAGGTCCTTTAGCCATTAGTATAAATAGATGTTGGTGCATTTGTAATATAACTAAGAAGTGAGATACATCTTAAGATATAGAAAAGGAAGAAAGAGATACAAGAGAGAGTGTTCACAAAGAAAAAGTGTTGTAAACCCTTTCCTAATAAATAAAAGAGTTTGTC
>OVAN01009317.1:0-17083 GCA_900406275.1 Anastatica hierochuntica | reverse complement strand
TAAATGTAAAATTTATTTTCCTTTTAAGTGTATTTCTGTAAATTAATCTAAGAAAAATGACAAGTGAAACAAAAATAAGTTGAATTGTTGAGAGGATAAAATTGAATGAACAAAATAATCGCATAAATGGTAACTATTTAGAAGAACATAGAGGAATAAAAAAGCTAATATTATAAATGTTAATACTACATTCAATAGTTATGAAATATATTCGACAAAAATGGATTAACAAATTTTTTTATCAGAGAAATTTTAAGTTTTATTTTAAAATTCATATTTATTAATGATAAAAGACAACTTTATTGTCGAAAAAGACTACTTTTGTTATGAAAAGAAAAAAGAGATGAGAATTGGTGATGTTTTATTCAATGGGTAATGAACCTTTTATATAGTAGTACAATAAGGGGTTAACTTTAGCTAGAACTTAAAACTAATAAGAGAAGGAAAATTAACAAATACTTAAACTTGGTAATCAAATAATTCTATAACATTCTTTAATGTGGCTTTTATAATGGACATCCACATAATATTTATAACACTCCTCCTTGGATGTCCATTATAATGAAATGGCTCATAATGCGTTTAAGTTGTTAGTAAAAACCTTACCAAGAAAACCCAATGGGAAAAACCATGTTAAGGGAAAAAGAGTGCAACACGCATTACTCCCCCTCTTGAATAAATCACTTGAGATCTTTGAGGCACCGCATTCCAATACAATGAGTGAACTTCTTGAAATTAACGGTTGAAAGCACCTTTGTGAATAAGTCCGCCAAATTTTCACTCGAACGAATTTGTAGAACACGAACATCGCCATTCTTCTGCAATTCATGAGTGAAGAAGAACTTTGGTAGAATATGCTTTGTTCTGTCCCCTTTGATATACCCATCTTTGAGTTGTGCGATGGATGCATCATTGTCTTCGTACATAAATGTTGAAGCTTCTTTCCCCTTAGATATGCCACAATCTTTTCGTATCTGCTGAATGACAAATCTTAACCAAACACACTCACGACTAGCTTTGTGGATAGCCAAAATCTCAGCATGATTAGAAGAAGTTGCTACAATGGTTTGCTTCATGGAAAGCCAAGAAATAACAGTACCACCACATGTGAACACATATCCAGTTTGAGATCGAGTATTGTGAGGATTGATAGCTCAAGTTTTCGCCCGAGAAAAAACTGCAAACGCACAAATATACGTTGTAGTGGTATCAGAATCGAATCCACATAGACCAAAGGTAGCACGAAGAATGTAGAATCAAACAACGGACTATGGATAAAAAGATGTCTTTTGAGATGATGCAAATATAAAAAGTCAGAAAGCAAAGAAAGCAGGCAACNGCAGCAACAAAAGGGTTGTAAATCAATCAAAGAAGTGTTGGGCATCGAGTATTCTCAGGGAAACAATTCATTTTTGATTCAAATTATAGACTAGGGAACAAGTTATAAACCGTCTCGAACTCAAATTCTAATGTTGAACTGATTTACTTCCGTAGTATCAGCTCCCTATGTATTAGAAATCTCGAGACTAACTTCCGTTGACCCTCGATTCCTAATCATGCATTACTAAAAAGTTTGATATGTTCACAATTCACTTAAACATCAATTTCTATTGGTTTAAGAAGAATTGCTCGTCTAAGATTCTTTCAGGCATTTAAACAAACACTTTCCAGGCGTTAAATTACCTAAGTTCAGAAACTAAGTGATCAGTTTAATTTCATGCATTACGAACAATCATAGACGAAAATCCATTAGATTAAATCCCTAATCATGCAATTCTACATCAACAATTCATGGATCCCTATGTGAGAACCCTAAACACAACGAACAAACTACTCACTCATGGTAATTGCATAAACACAGATCAAATTCAAGAGAGACATGATTGTATTTAACAAAAACAAGAGTAAAAGGGTTCTGAAAGCTTCTCAGATCGAAGTACAAAGATGCTTCTTCTTCCTAGGTTACAAAATCAATCTTTCCTCTCTAAAAGCCTGTAAAAGTGCATAATGAAAGGTAAAACACGAGCTTAGGTCTTTTGATAGCAATCCGGTTCGAAATAAGTTTGGTCTGGTTCTTCGTAAAATCGGTATGCAAAACGGGACATGAATCGATCGATCCATAGACATGGATCGGTCGATCCATAGACATGGATCGGTCGATCCATAGACATGGATCGGTCGATCCATAGACATGGATCGGTTGATCCTTGTCTAATTTTCTGGGTATTTTTCCAGCTTTTCACGAACACTTCCTTCGATGCTTGAAATCCATCCAAAACGCATTCTTTTCGCACATTCAAACTCGATTCCTGTAAAAACAACAAAGAACAAAAATCCGCGCCAAAAGGATCCGAATACATACTAAAAACCATAATTCTCGTGTAAAAACCATAGTAAAAACTACTAAAATACTGACACATCAAGGATCAAATAAATATTCTGCATATGCAAAACCAATTAAATCTTCTGTGGATGGGTTAGAAAAAATAAACCCATGTCTTTCTTTCTTTGAAGATAACGAAGTATATGTTTAATCCTATTCCAATGCCTACGAGTTGGACATGAGCTAAACCTTGCCAACAAATTCACTGCAAATGATATTTCAGGTCTTGTATGACTAGCAAGGTACATCATTGCTCCTATTGCACTTAAGTATTATACTTCAGAACCAATAATTTCCTAATCGTTTTATCGAGGATGGAAGGGATCTTTATCCACATCAAGTGTTCTTACAATCATTGGACTACTTAAAGGATGTGCTTGATCCATAGAAAACCTTTTAAGGATCTTTTCTGTGTATGTCAAATGATGTACCAGGATTCCATTACTTAGATACTTAATTTGTAATCCCAAACAAAAATTTGTCTTTCCAAGATCTTTCATCTCGAACTCTTTCTTTAAATATTCCATTGTATGTGCAATTTCTTCTGGAGTTCCAATGATATTTAAATCATCAACATACACTGCAATGATAACAAATCCTTGTCCAATTTTTTTTTATAAATATGCATGGACTGATAGGATCGTTTTTGTAGCGTTCTTTTACCAAGTATTCACTAAGGCGATTATACCACATACGTCCTGATTGTTTCAATCCATAAAGAGGTCGATTTAACTTTATGCAGTAATGTTCTTGAGAACTAGAGTTAGCTGCTTATGGCAGCTTAAATCCTTCATGAACTTTCATATAGACATTGGTATCCAGTGGACCATATAAGGAGGCTGTGACTACATCCATTAGTCGTAAATCAAGTCCTTATTTTAATGCCAGACTAAAAGGGAACCTGAAAGTAGTTGCATCCACCACAGGAGAGTATGTCTCTTCATAATAAATTCCAGGTCTTTGTGAGAATCCTTGTGCCACTAAACGTGCTTTTTATCTAACAACTTCACCATTTTCATTCTTCTTTCTCACAAAAACCCATCTATGTCCCACTGGTTTTACACCTTTGGGTGTATGAAATACTGGCCCAAAAAATTTTCTCTTTGAAAGAGATTTCAATTCTGCATCTATTGCTTCATTCCATCTTGGCCAATCAATTTGTTGTGTACACTCTGCAATAGGTTTTGGTTCTTGATCCTCATCCATAAAATCAACTTCTACATTGCATAAAAAATATCATCGACGTTGATTTGCTTTCGGTTCCATTTTATTCCAGACATGACATAGCTAACTGAGATCTCTTCATTATCAGGTACCTGAGTTTCTTCTTTAGTCAAGTCTAGGATCTCTTCTTGAGATCCTTCATTCGTAACCGTTTCCTTGGTTTCACCATTGCCAATTTCTGCTCCTTTTCTTTTCCGAGAATTTTTATCTTTGGACCGATAGGTCTACCACGCTTCATGCGTAGCTTAGACTCATTAGCAGTTAGATTTTTTCCTTCTGAGACATTAATTCGAATTGGAGCATTCACAGCTGGTATATGTGACTTGGCCACTCTTTTTGGGTCAGTAAATGAATCTGGCAATTGATTTGCTAAGCTCGGTAAATGAATTATCTTTTGGACTTCTAATTCACACTCTTTAGTCAGAGGATCAAGATAAGACAGAGATAGCTCATTCCAATCAATTTCTTTTCTCAGCTATTTATTTTCTTCCTTAATGTTGGAAAAACAGACTCATTAAAATTACAATATGAAAATCAAGCCTTAAATAAATCTCCCGTGGATGGCTCTAAATACTTAATAATTGATGGGGAATCATATCCAATATATATGCCTAGCCTCCTTTGAGGTCCCATCTTAGATCGCTGTGGTGGAGCAATTGGAACATATACCGCACATCCAAATATTTTGAGATGGGAAATATTTGGTTCTTGACCCATGATCAATTGTGATGGGGAGAACTGATGGTACTCATTGGCCTGATGCGAATTAATGTCGTTGCATTTAATACGGCATGTCCCCAAGCAGATACTGGGAGTTTTGATTTCATAAGTAATGCTCTAGCGATCAGTTGAGACGCTTGATCAATGATTCGGCTAAACCATTCTGTGTGTGAACATGTGCAACGAGATGCTCAACACTTATCCCAATGGACATGCAATAGTCATCAAAAGCTTGAGACGTGAATTCACCAGTATTATCAAGGCGGATTGTCTTTAGAGGAAAATCTGGAAAATGTGCTCGTAATCTGATCAATTAAGCAAGCAGCCTCGCAAATGCTAGGTTGCAGGTCGATAAAAAGGATACATGTGACCATCTAGTAGATGCGTCAATTAGAACCATAAAATATCTAAAGGTTCCACGCGGTGGCTGAATTGCCCCACAAATATCACCTTGTATCCGTTCCAAAAAATTGATTAATTCATGATTTATCTTAACTAGTGAAGGCCTTTTGATTAATTTGCCTTGTGAACAAGCAGCACATGAGAAATCATTCAGAAGAATCTTTTGGTTCTTCAGTGAGTGTCCGCATGAATTACATATTATTTTTCGCATCACTATCGAACCGGTGTGGCCTAACCGGTTATGCCAAACATCTATATTTTCAGTAACCTTCTAGTTTACTATGGCATTTGCCTCGATTGTACTAATCTTAGTGTAGTACAAACCAGTAGAGAATACAGGTGATTTTTCCACAATATTTTTAAACACCTGGATAATACTCGTGATATGAAGGTATTCAATACTTCCTTCACTCATAGTTTCAATATGATATCCATTTCTACGGATATCCTTAAAGCTCAGTACACTTCTTTGAGACTTGGGAGAGTATAATGCATCAACAAATTCGAATTGCCTACCCATATGTAATAATATATTTGCTCTTCCAGAGCCTTCAATTATCTTTGCACTACCCGTTACGATACTCACTTTTTAGAATAGTGTGGCTAGTTGCACTGTATGCCAAGCATAAGTCTCCATCATTCATTTTCTTCAAATAAATAGATAAAACGAATTACGAACATATATAAAAATAACTCAATAAAATAAATCAAACTTAATCAGGGCTAAAACATATTAGTTCATAAAATAAAATGCAAAAACCAAAAACCATAAATTAAAAACCAAACACCAATAAAATAAAGAAACAAAGTTCATTAAATAACTATAGCTCAAATCACTTTTTCTCTTCATCAGTGAGCATATCAGAAAGTTCTAGGTGAGTGGTATCACCATGATCAAAATCATCTTCTCCATCTTCGTACACCAAGTTTGTTTCCACTTTCTTTCCCTTCTGCTTTAATGATTGTTGATATAGATCAACAAGATGTTTTGGTGTACGACATGTATGAGACCACTGATCTTTTCCTCCACAGCGGTAATATACATTCTCATGTTTTACTTTCTGTTGATTGTTACCAGCTTTGTTTTCCCACTTCTGGTGAGAGTACGAGTTCTTAAAAGAAACTCCTCGGCCTCGACCTCGACCATATGTGTATCCACGTCCACGACTATATCCACGACCACGTCCAAGTTCCCGCATGTAACGACTTCCTCGTCCATTGTTGTTACCATGGTTCAGTTCTTTCCTATCTTAGGATGTCATATTCATTTCAGGGAATGGAGCAGAACCAGTTGGGCGTAGTCCATGGTTTTTCATCAATAGTTCATTATTTTACTCAACCACAAGGAGACAAGATATACGTTGAGAATACTTCTGGAATCCCTTTTCACGGTATTGTTTCTGTAAGACAACATTATTTGCATGAAAAGTAGAGAAAGTTTTCTCTAACTTATATGCTTTTGTGATTTTCTCTCCACAAAATTCTAGTTTAGAAGTAATTCTAAACAAGTCTGAGTTATATTCACTTACAAACTTAGTCTTGTAGCCTTAAATGTGTCCAACCATAACGAGTTTTAGATAAGATCACAATTTTTTGATGATCATATCTTTCCTTTAGATTGTTCCAAAAGATTAGTGGATCTTTGACAGTCAAATACTCATTTTTGAGACCCATGTGGAGGTGATGACGAAGGAATATCATAGTTTTTGCTTTGTCTAGATTTCGAGCTTGATTTCCTTCTTTGATCGTATGCTCAAGTTCTTTTGCACTAAGGAAAACTCAACATCTAATGCCCTTGCCAAATAGTTGTCTCCAGTGATATCAAGAACTTCAAATTCAATACTAGTGAAATTCGACATGGTCCTACTAAAATGACAAAATAATGATTAAAATAAAAATCATTGTTTATTTATTCCTATCATGCCATTTAACTAGGTTTTCAATTAAACTCAACAAATAATTTAACCAACATTAAACTATATTTTCAATCAATAAATTAAACTCACCAAAAACTAATCAAAACTTTTTATTATTATTAAAAGTAGAACTTTTATTAGCATGGTTAATATAAAATCTATTCCAAAAGTAATCAAATCTTAGAATAACAATTGATCACACATTGGGTGAAAATAAACCTTCGATACTAAGTCAAACTTCAAAACGAAGATTAAGTGATCAAATAATTAAATTAAATGAACTCCGTAGAGTAACTAGCATTTTGATCACCGACCGATATTACTTAAATGTAATTACAAAAAGGAAAAATTTCATCGTAGTTTCAGATTTGATAAGAGATGGATTGGCAAAGAGGGTTTCGCAGATGTTATAGTGAGTGGTTGGCAACGGACACGTAACTTTCGGGAACCTGCATTTGTAGATAAGATACAAAATTATAGGAATTCCATCTCTTGGTGGAGGAAAACCACCAATCCCACAGGTAGGGAGAATATTGAGGCTCTGAAGACCAAATTGGAAGAAGCTCAGAATGATGACTCGGTGACTATGGATACCATTGTCGCGATTAAAAAAAGCTTCAGGAGGCATATAGGGATGAAGAAATATACTGGAAACAGAAGAGCAGGAATCTATGGTTAAAAGAAGGAGATAAAAACTCTAAGTTTTTCCATGCATCAACACGGCAAAGGCGGGCTCGTAATAGGATCTCTGGGTTGTTTAATTCTCAAGAATCTTGGAAGGAATCACCGGAAGAAATGGAAAGTATAGCGGTTGATTATTTTAATGATTTGTTTGCATCATCTGCAACAGGAGATATGTCACCAGTTCTGGAGAATGTTCTTCCGATAATTAACGATAATATGAATCAAGCCCTGACTAAAGAAGTTACGGAATTGGAAGTCAGGGCAACTTTATTTGCTATGCATCCTGAAAAAGCTCCGGGACCGGACGGGATGACGACACTTTTCTTTCAACGTTATTGGGGGATTTTGAAGGATGATCTGGTTAAATTAGTTCGTGATTTCTTTCAATCTGGCGGCTTTGATCCACGACTGAATGAAACAAATATTTGTTTAAGTCAAAAAAAGGAACAGCCGCAAAGGATGTCTGAGATTCGGCCGATTAGTTTATGTAATGTGAGTTACAAAATTATATCCAAAGTTTTGTGCCTAAGGCTAAGAAAGTTTCTTCCGTCAGTCATATCGGAGACACAATCCGCTTTCGTGTCTGGACGACTAATTACGGATAATATTCTGATTTTTCAAGAGATGTTCCACGGTTTGCGTACTAATTAGAAGTGCCGTCACGATTTCATGGCTATAAAAGCGGATATGAGTAAAGCCTATGATCGTATTGAATGGTCTTTTTTGGAAGCAGTTATGAAAAAGTTGGGGTTTGGACAACAATGGGTCTCTTGGTTAATGTGGTGCGTCCGCTCGGTGTCTTATAAAGTCCTTTTTAGTGGCAAACCGACGAAAGTCATTACACCTAAGCGAGGGCTAAGACAGGGGGATCCTTTATCACCATATCTTTTTATAATTTGTATGGAGGTCCTAATTGCAAACATCAAACGAAAAGAGATGGAAAATGCCTTAACGGGGATTAAGGTCGCCCATAAAAGCCCAACGATTTCCCATTTGTTGTTCACTGATGACAATCTTTTCTTCTGTAAGGCAGAAGCTACGGAATGCCAAACCATCTTGGAGGTCTTACAGGAATATGGGAGTGTTTCTAGGCAAGTAATAAATTTTGATAAGTCATCTGTTTTATTTGGGAAGAATGTTCCGGATCAACTTAAGGCCACGCTTAAGGCCCAGTTAGGCATTACAAAGGAAGGGGGTATGGGAAACTATCTAGGAATTCCAGAAAGTCTGGGAGGTCCAAAGAGCCAAATTTTCAATTATGTTCGCGAACGTCTGGGCGAGCGAGTTAATGGATGGTCTTCTAAGTTCCTCTCCAAAGGAGACAAGGATATTCTTATTAAATCGGTTGCTCTGACATTACCCAATTATGTCATGTCATGTTTTAAGCTCCCCCAAGGTTTAACTGCAAAGTTAACCAGCGCGATTTCAAAATTCTGGTGGAGTTCCAATGGATGTAACCGCGGTCTTCATTGGTTTGCATGAGACAAATTATATATTCCAAAAGAGGATGGAGGTTTAGGTTTTAAATCTCTGGAAGATTTTAACACAACCTTATTGGCTAAACAATATTGGAGGCTGATACAGTTTCCAAATTCTTTGGTAGCTCGGGTGTTGCGCGGGAGATACTTTAGGAAGGTTCATCCCTTGAATGCAAAAAGACCACATTCACCCTCATTCGGTTGGAAAAACATTTTTTCAACTCAATCGTTGCTTAAGAAAGGGGCTAGAATACGAATAGGATCTGGAATCAACACATCAGTCTGGAATGATCCGTAGATCCCTGACATAAATCCACGTCCCGCGAGGGGTCGAGGTAGTGTTTGCATCCTAGGCTACAAGTTCAACACTTAATAGATCCTAGGACAAGAGATTGGCATCTACCAATCTTAAAGGACTTTATCGATCCAGTGGATGTGGAGATCATCCGGGGTATTCAACCAAGTCGTATTACTACTTTGGATGGTTTGGTATGGCACTTTACAAAATCCGGAAATTATATGGTTAAGTCGGGCTACAAAATCCTTAACTCCTTGGCGATACACATGCTGAATAATAATGGCTGGGGGCCAGGACTAGAAGCTCTGAAGGCTTTTGCTTGGGAAATAAAGTGTCCCCTTAAAATACAACATTTTGTCTGGCAACTTGCCACGATGAGCTTGGCGGTGGCGTCAGAGATCACCAAAAGGGGCGTTCAGTGTGATATAATGTGTCAGCGGTGTAGAAATGCTCCGAAGACTATTAATCATGTCTTCTTTGAGTGTGAATCAATTTAACAAATATGGAATTCCTATAGGAGTCCGGCATTACCAGGGGTTTTCCCATCACGTTCACTTTATACGAACTTAGATTATCTGTTCTGGCGAAGATCTACACGGGATCACGACAGGGGCCATGACCTATATCCATGGGTGTTATAGTATATTTGGAAAGCAAGGAATAAAAAGGTTTTCCAGGACATCCACTTAGGAGTGGAAGAGATTCTGCGCGATGCGGAGATCGATTTGATAGCCTGGGAGGAGGCGAATGCCACTTCTACCCCAGATGCTGAGCGGATGGCCCCGGTGAATACACGACCTTCAGGGATGATATGCCGCCTAGACGGCTCTTGGAAACATTCGGAGCCCACTTCCGGGTTGGGCTGGGTATGTCATAACGAGGAAAATAAGGTAATATTACTAGGGGCAAAATGTGTCCGGCGCAGCTTGTCTCCACTGCATTCAGAGATGGAAGCACTGCTGTGGGCTATGCACGAATTGCGTACTAGGAGAATAGATTGCCAGATTTTTGAGACAGATTGTGCAGAGCTCCCCAGGATCCTCCAGCACCCAGATGACTGACCCGCTTTTTATACGATTATCCAAGATTTCCACCTTCTTCGTGAGCATCTCCCGGGATTTTCGATTTCTTCCATTCCGCGCACGGCAAATGTACAAGCGGATTGTGTGGCTCGTGGCTCCCGTATTTTTCATACTAATTATATTTATGTAGAATCTGTTCCTCCCGACTGGGCAACCAGAAGAGGAGTGACTTTTTGATTATTGTTTGGTTGACAAAAAAAAAACTAGCATTTTTCATATTAGATATCAATTTAATCGATCATAGTATTATACAGGGCTTAACCAAACATCTTGACTGAACATGACCACTCAATTGGAACGAAACAAGTTCGTTTTAGAACAAGAATAAGACATAATGTTGACTAAGAATTATAATTCGAGAGGTTAAAGAATTGTGCTTATAATTCGAGAGGTTAAAGAATTGTGCTGATAAAAGAGAGAAAAGATGGGAATTGGTGATGTCTTATTCCCATGGGTAATGAACCCTTTATATAGTAGTACAATAAGGGGTTAACTTTAGCTTGAAGTTAAAACTAATAAAAGAAAAGGAAAATTAACAAATACTTAAACTTGATAATCAAGTAATTCTAGAACCTTTTTTAATGTGAGCTTTATAATGGACATCCACATAATATTTATAACAAATTTTTCATAGTAAAGACAATCTTTACTATAATAAAGTATATTTAGTAAAGTCACCCGCTGATTTTTTTTTAATATTAGAAAAAGGTATTTTTGAATTATTCAGAATAAAATCTAGAAAGTATCTAATTCTGTAATTGATTTCTTTTTCTAAAACAATGTTTTGGTCATTTCAAAACACATCTTTCAAATTGTGAATATTCCTATATTTAGTAAACTAAATTTGAAATAAAATGAAATAACTAAAATATAAAAAAGCTGTTATTTGTTACGCTTTTTAATTCCTCTACCATGTGTAGATTAACAAATTTTGGTGTAAACTAAGATTTTTTTGTGGACCCCATTAATTTTACCACAAACTAGAAGACTCTCCGCACTATGCGCGGATAAAATTTTATCTAAAACACTAATGTAAATTTTTAAACATATAGGAAGTTTTCAATCAAAAAAAATTTGTTTTTGCATAATAAAATATCATCTTTCTGAATGCCATATTTGTAAGGCACGTCATAAGTCTTCATATCAAAGATTATAAAACAAATATGTAGTACAATATTTTAGTTTACTCTATACTTTAAAATTATGTAATAATTTATAAAAATTATATCACATTTTTTTAAATATCATGTCATATTTTGTGTATAATATTCCATGTTTTAATTTTTCAAATTATTTGATTGTATAAGATTTTAATCTTCAATATAAAAATATTATAATAAATACATATGGTTACAATAGATTATTTATGGATTAATGGGAATAAATTGCAGTTTATGGATTAAAAATAGACTCTTGTTGATTTAAATATACTATTGTGGTTATATTACCTAAAATTTATTATCCAAAAAAGTTAGCATATTTGTAAATAATTTTTAATAATTTATTTATGTAGTACTCTCTTGATCTTATTATATAAGTTGTTCTAGTTAAAATTGTGAAATTTAAGAATTACGTCCTTTTATATTCAAAATTGTTATTTATATCTAAACAAAAATTGTAGATAATTAATATCTTAAAATAATATATATAAAATTTAAATGATATCTATAGTATTAAAACATTGGTTAACATATTGAATTCTGCATTTCAAAATTTTTAATTTATAATATTCGTAATGTGAATCCAAAGCAAACACTATATGTATATTTATTAATTCTAATTTTAGTTTCGGTTAATACTATATATATGTCTCCCTTAGTAAAATTTTATTTAAGTTGTAAATTTTAATTTTTATTATATTAAAGTGTTGAAATTTTTAAAAGTCATATATCGTTAAGTGATTCCAAAATAAAAGGGATTGACAAAAATAATAGTTAAAATTATTAATCAATACAAAACCAATCAAATTTCACGAAACTGCCATGTTATAATTTTAGTGTTGAAACTCATTCTGGTAAGGACATGTGTCAAGTAATTTCCTAATTAATGTATAGGGGATATATATTTTTGGTAAATGGTTCAATTTGAGCTGAACATGAAAGAAACACTTGTTATGCTGGATTTTTATTACTTTAGAAAGTCATCTATTGTTGCCTAAGCCGATTACGTGAGGTTTGTTGGTTTATATATTTTAATCAATTTGAAAATCTTACTCGATTTTGATTTGTTCATAAATCCAAAGATTTTAAAATCAAATGGATGAATTTCATAATCTAAACAAGCGAGTTCCAAAATTCAAGTGAATTTTTACAAGAAAAATGGATTTCAAAATTAAAGAAATAACTATTAATCTTATAATAAAATATAAAAATTAAAAAATTCTCAGTTTTTTCTTTTGCTTATTATTGTAACAAACCCCTCCACATATCTACTGCAGTGACGGCTCTAAACTGGTGACCATGCTCTCTTTGTTGATCTTGAGTTATAAAAACTTCTTCATTGTCGTCATTAACTTCTTCATAATCATTTTCTCTTCTTTTTTCTTCTTCATAAGAAGTTTTTTCCTTTGGTAAAACAATCAACTCAACAAAAGTATTTTACAGCTCCATATGATGTGTGCAATGACTATATAAAATGATTCATCAATTATGTACGAAAGATGTATTCATTAGAATGATTATTGATGAACGTTATGGATTGGATTAAATGTAACGTCATTTATAACATATACTAGACTTTTGACCTGCGCAATCGCGCGAGTTTTTTTTAAAATAATTTTATATATTATTAATCATGCTTAGATTTTTTGAGTATCGGATTTATAATTTTCGGTTATTTCGAGTTTCGGATTCGGGTTCAGATTCAAAACTTTTAGAATTTTCAGTTATATCGAATTCTGGATTCGATTTAGATTTGAGATTTTTGAACTTTCAGATTTTCTCGGATACTCGTATGGGTTCAATTCGGATAATATTCAATTCCCGAAATACTTTGAAACAAAACCCGTTAGAGTATTTAAAAAAACATCAAAAGACTAAACTTAAATTTTATAGTTTATATAAATTTTTCTAGATTTTTCTAAATTTTATTACTTTATAAATTTTTTTTGAATTTTTGTAACAAATTTTGTTTAAAAAATAATAATATTGTAATATAATTATTTTAAAAGTTATGGATTTATTTTAAATTTGAAAACATACTATATTTAAATTTGCTGAAAATTGATAATTTTAAATTGTGTTGGTTTATAATTTTGATAGTGTTTAAGTAAAAAGAATATTAAAATATTCTAAAATGTTTGTTGGAATATGTAAATGAATAATTAGAGTTATTTTAATTTATTAGATACATTTAATAAAAATTTTAAAATATGTTTATTTGAAAAAATCACATATGAAAAGATTTATGTCTTCCCTTTTAATAAGATAGATTATTAGTATTATTGGATTTTTTTTGGATCAAACTATTATTATTAGATTTTACATAATCAATTTATAGTTAATAAAATTTTTCTATTTATCTCTTGTGCAAGTATCATGGCAAGTAGACATACCTATTTGAGAAATTATAGGAAAATATCTTAATTGGAGTTTTTTTTTGGAAAATACACCTTTTTAATTTCTCTTGAAAATTACACTTTCTAAATTATTAAATTAAGAAAATATACATTACAAAATATGCATTCAATTTTTTTTAATAAAAAATCAAATTTGGCGAGATAAGTCAAATTTTATTGCAATTTAAAAATAATCTTTTTATTATTGTCTATTTTGAGTGCAAATGGATTACGTAATAGAAGGAAAAAGAGCATAATTAGTTTTTTTTTTGCTTTTTTACTCCAAAATTACACTATTTACAAATAAAATACATTTGAGGAAAAAATTATGGGACCATTTTTTTGCTGAAAAATATATTTTTCTGCTAATTTTGTTACTTTCCAAAGAAGGAGAGAAATAAAAACAAGCTAAGCATCTTTATTTTTTAAAAATAAAATTATATTTTTATTTAACAATTTAAACTAAAATATAGGATATCTATATATATAATCTATAAACTAGGTGCTGGTTCGTGCCTTGCACGGGCAGAGTTTTTCGAGAATTCAATTCAAACAGTTGAGTATTATTGTAACTATATGTAACAACATTCTTCACTTTCTGACCAAATTTAATAGTAATATTCATGATGGCAAAACCTATAACTTGTAACACAAGGAATTGGCAACAACAAAACCAAATAACATAACTGACCACACCCAACTCGAAGAAGAAGCATAGTGGATTTAGTATTGATCGCTTTTAAGCAACGACATTTAATTCTTGGAGGTTGACTTTTGATTTGCTTTTCATATTAAATATGTAGGGGTATGTGTATTCTTAATTGTGCATATATCTAAGAACATAAACCAAAAATATCATTTATAGTTGAATTCTATTTCAAGAATTAAAGTCTAAAACTACATCTTTGTAGTTGTGAATTGTGCTTAACTAACATAATTAGATAGAGAAACATCTCTCGCTTATATTTCTGTTGGGAACATCACTCAAAGAGATGAACCGTTTAACACCAAAGATACACTTGGCTTCAACAATTGGACCAAGATCTGCACGACTTTGTTCTACCTAATGTTCCATAATATACATATGCACTTTGATCATACTGAAAAAAGTTAATGTACCATCTTCTTTTGCTTGAAAATTTAAGAATTTGACAAAGATCTCGCGTTTCTCTTTTATCACTTCATTTGTTGTTTTTTTTGTGTTCACCATATTTGATGGCTTCTCCTACTTTCTCTTCTTATCACTGAAATAATGACTTTAGCCGAATGGTTATACCATTTATACTTTATATTCAATCTTTAACATATTTTCTTTCTTTTCGATAGGGAAATGATGCATGATCATTATAGGTTTCAACCTCAACTCTTTCATGTTCATTGGTAATGTGGTCGTGGTTATGATGTATTAGAAGTGAATCCACATTTGGCATGTTCTTTTGGAGGTTTCTTCTAGAGTTGGTTTGTTTTTTTTTGTAAAAATGGAGAAGACTCTTGATAAATGGATCAAAACTCTGCTTCTTGATAGAAAGTCACCTAAGTCGATCTCGATAAATGCAAGCGATTTATTGGTAATAAGATGTGTACCTTGAAAATATTCCTCTTCACAGTTGGAAGTTTCTTTTAGAGTTAAAAGTTCATAATGGAAAACTAAGTTGAAGTAAAGAATCAAAATCATCTAATGTTGTAAAACACTTCCCTGTAAATTATCGACATTCTTATTTCTCTTTTTTTACTTTCCATCTATCATCTCATATGATAGTCATCGTCGTCTCTTGCTCTATCTTATAAACATCATCATTAATCATTTTCTCATTCATGGGACTTATAAAACAACATATTTCTAAATTTACCAATTCTATCACATTGTACTTCCTTAAATTTCGAATTTTCGATGCTTTATGCTTCAACTTATGTAACAATAATATATGAGAACAAGTTATATAGTTTGGTTTGATAAAGTTTTAAAAGAAAGATAAAATATCCGCGTTAAAATAAAGCAACAACTCTTTCCAAAAAATCAATTCGTCAAGGTCTGATAAATTAACCAACCAATATAAAAATAGAGTAATAGACCCATAAATTATATTTAGCTTATTTTTTTATTTAAACCATCATATTTGTTTTCTTGTTCTATCTATCTTATTAAAAGAGAAGACATAAACCTTTTCATGTGTGATTTTTAAAGTGAACATATTTTAGAAATTTTATTAAATGTATCTAATAAATTAAAATAACTCTAATTATTCATTTAGATATTCGAACAAACATATTAGAATATTCTAATATTCTTTTCGCTTAATCACTAAAAAAATTGTAAATCAACACAATTTCCAATCATCAATTTTCAACAAATTTAAATATAGTTTGTTTTCAAATTTAAAATAAATCCATAACTTTTAAAATAATTATATTACAATATTATTATTTTCTAAATAAAATTTATTACAAAAATTCAAAAAAATTATAAAGTGATAAAATTTAGAAAAATCTATAAAATTTATAAATAATTTATATAAACTATAAAAATTTAAGTTTAGTCATTTGATGTTCTCTATTGAAAGTGACTGATACGGATTGCGTACATCGTTGAATCAGAAAATCGATGGTTTCCTACAAATGACAATAATAGATTTTCAAGAAACATATCATAAAACCCCAAAACAATAGATGACTTTCACGATAAATATAAACTACCTGAAAAGTCATTAAATAAGAACGGTCAGAAAGATTAATAGGGGTTGAACCTTTAAAAGTTGGTATTTTGGGTGTACAATAAACTGATCTCCACCCACGAGAATGCATCTTGAAACTCGTAAGGATATCCTCGGTGACAGAACCGTAGATCCACCCAATCTTGAATGTATCTACAAACACAATGTAAGAAATAAAAAATCTTATTGTAGCATGAAAGATGAAGTGCTAAAAAGTGTTTTAAGGAGATCTCCAACTTCTTCTCCAACTTCAGTTGCCCCGCCTATAGTGATTTTACCGCATTATTAGTGCCTTAGTAGAAAGAAAAAAACAAAAAAAGTGATCAGCAAAGAACTGAAACTAAATGTTAAAACCAAACGATACAACAAATTTCTTCACTTTACCATTAGTGGTGCCCTCTTTGATTTTTTTAGACCGTGTATGTGCTTTGAGGCTTCCTTGTTCTTCTTTTACTTATTTGTTGTCTTCATCTTATGATCCTTTCTTAAACCACAACAAAAGCAACACCATTTCCGCTAGCAATCGCAAGTCATACGCCAAGCCTTCTTCGTCTTAGGTGTGTCGTATCCATAAAGTGCTTGATGCAATACAAAATGCTTCAGAGATTGAACTAGAGCTGAGTGATAGT
>OVAN01009316.1:0-17084 GCA_900406275.1 Anastatica hierochuntica | reverse complement strand
AATTCTCGTATGAAAACCGTAGTAAAAACCGATAAAATATGAATATATCATTATGAACTTATCTATTTATGCTTATTACTTTGTTTTACTAGTTTGGGACTATGTTATGTTTGTTAACCATGTTATGTTTATGTTATTTACGTGTTATGAACTTTGTGTTCTCTCTACTTTTAAATTCGTTCTTGTGTTTATTGTTGTCTCTTGTTATCTTTGTTGTGTAACTTATGCCAAGTTACATAGTTTCACCAAGTTTTTTCGAGCTACTTAAAGAACAATAAAAACAACACAAAGAGTTCACATTCACACCAAGTTGGTCAAAGTTAAAACACAAAAAAAAAATTTGTCAACCACCCAACTACTAGAAAGTAACTCCGAGATTAGTTGCCCAAGTCGGAGAAAGACTCTACAAAAACATAATTATGATTAATAGCACTAGCGCCTCGAGCCAAACTATCAGCTTGAGTATTCAAAGTGTGCGAGATGGTAGATAGTGATAAATGTTGACGTATGTCCAAGAGATCCTGAATAAGTGTATAGAGGACTAGCCAACCATCCGAGTTCTGAATAGTATTGGTGAATTCTGCGTAGCCTGACTGAAAAATTTGACAATCTCTTCTTCTCTGATGTATTTCCGACATCGCCCACAATAGTGCCTCCATCTTTGAATGCAATGGTAAAAGACTTCTTCGATGACATTTCGCCCCAAGCAAGATTGTCTTATTGTCCCTATATTGACATATCCATCCTACTCCAGAAGTGGAGTCAATCTGTTTCCAAGAGCCATTTACACAACATATTAAACCATTTGTACTTTTAGTTTCTGCAAGTGATTGTTCTTCATTCGGAACTTGTAGCACTTGTGCTTCTTTCCAGGCTAAAAAATCGGTCTCTGAAAACACAAGTCTTTAACAAACACAAACTTAAAGTTTCCAAGTTATTTAATATAACTTAAAACACAAAATCTTTCACAAACATAACTTAAACACAAGTTTTCTTTTGCTTCGTCATAATGGGATACCAATCCTCCGTCTTCCTTTTAATCCTCTTCCTCTTGGTTTGGGGTTGGGTGGGATGGATTTGGCGTTGGGTTTGGATTTTACTGAGGACAAATACCACCCTCAAAGGGTTTCATCCATATCATCCCCTCCCTTCTCCACTTTCTCTTCAATCTCTCGGGTTCAGGTAGGGATCTCATCCTCTCATTTCTCAACATTCTCTTCTGTTTCTTCTTCATTGTCTTTCTCCATCTCATCATCATACAATCGAAGAAAAAATTGAAAAACAAGAAAAGTTTATTAAGTTTTACTTATTTCTACCGAGAATATTAGACAAATACTTTTTCTCTCTCATTGTCCTCCATCTCATCCTCTTCTTTCTCAACTCTCTCTATGGTTTCTTCTTCATTATCCTTCTCCATCTCATCATCTTACAATCCAAGACAAATTTTAAAAACAAGAAATTTTTTACTAAGTTTAACTTAATTCTATCGAGAATATTAGACAAATACCATTTCTCTCTCATTGTCCTCCATCTCATCTCCTTTCTCAATACTACCTACGGTTTCCTCTTCTTCCATGACATCACCATCTTCATCAGGCTCCTTGGAAACCTTACAAAACAAATGCAAAATAAGTTATCCTAAATATTACTAATTTCTACGGAAAAATTTAGACAAATACCTTTGAAGGATCAATTTACTCCACCTCATCCTCTCGGACTTCATCTTCAACACCTTTTTGACTCTCTTTCATATCTTTCACAAAGGATTTCAGAGACTTCATCTAACTTTCCTGTCATCATCTCTTCCACTGCATTCAACCCATCATTAAACATTACCTTCATTCGACTCTTCACCTCTTTAATCATTCTCTCTACCGTAGGATCCGAATGAACTCTTGGACCCGCATGAGTCTCAACAGGAGGAGCCTCAATTATCCACATAAAAGCCTCATTTTGTCACCCCTCATTTTCCTCTCGAGCGGCCACATCTTCATTGTAACAATCTTTAAAGAATATTGGCTTCTTTTTCTTAATCAGAATCTTGCTCCAACCATCAACGACTGGATCATCCACATCATTCCATCCAGCTTCATCATCTATTATGCGTCGTAAGAAATTAACTTCACTACGAGATGGAGCCAAGATACTCTGAATCTCCTGTAAATATAAAATACACCTAATTAAAAAACTCTAATTATACATAAATAAGGAATATGATAAATAATTTAATTACGATGACTATTAACCTTAGTTTTACCAACTTTGGCATTCATGTCCAAAAAGCTAAAAGATCTTTTATCACTTGTTTTGTATTTACTCTTGTACATTTGTGGATATTCAAGCTCAGTATGTGTAACCTCTTGTCAGAAGCACTTTTTCATAGTTGAAATTGCTTCACACGCAAGAAGCTACACAAAAGAAAGAAAGTTGGTCAATCACACATAAGTTTTACCTAGTTGATCAATCATACATGAGAAGTTTCACCAAGTTTTTTTGCTGGTCAATCCAAAAGAAGAAGTTTCACCAAGTTGGTTAATCACACAGAAGAAGTTTCGCCAAGATTTTCGGTTGGTCAATCAAACAAAATAAGTTTCACCAAGTTTTCCGGTTGGTTGCACAAAATTTTAACCAATTCATCTAAATAAAAACAAAGTGGGAATCGAGATCTTATACTTCTAGAGAAATGAGGAAGATCCATCCATATTGCCCTACTCCCCTATGGAAATGTTTTACACAACTCAACATCATCGACTGCTATAAGAAAGAAATGTTCAACAGATGAAGCATTTTCCCCCGAATTCTTCTTTTCTACAATGGTGCTACATAGAAAATACAAAATTATCATCTTCAATCTATGGACAGAAAGACGCTTCCCCTTCATTGACACGAACTTCTTCTCGTCTTCATATGTAATCTTATTTCCCACACAAAAATACTTTCCTACAAGCGATAAACCACCTAGGAGTTCATAATCACGTGGACAAGCATGGCAATACAGTCCAAAATGAGAGCAAATTCTTTGAGAGAATATCGGATTGGTACGCCATTCACAATAAACCATCACTCGTTTTTCTTCTCTAGACACGCCATGCGAACAAGTAACATCCACATACCCATTCACTTGTGTTTGATGTTCTTTACATGGAAGAAATGTTTGAATTGTGGATGATCGTAGCACCATTGCTTCTCAGTTCCCTTAAGAACCAACTCTATCTTCTCCACAACATCAGCAATATAACACTTCCCAGATAATTTAATTGTATTCTTTTACTTCGAGGGACTATAATACATCTTTAGAGGTTTTGTTGCGTCGTTTTCATCATCAACATCCTACAATTCACTCAAAATACACCAAATTTGATAAAGTTAGACGTTTTTATTCAAAGTTACAAAAATAAAACATGTTTCACTTAGTTATACTGTAAATGTTTAAGACATACCTCTGCATGCTCGTTGACTGACTCAGTTCTGTCGGAATCGACTTCGTCTGCCGCTTCATTTACTTCTTCTTCGGCGTGGTGTATACCTCTGAAGGATTTTCTGTCGGAATTTCACAATCCGACTTGCCTACATCTTCCATACCCCTTGAGGATCTACGGGTCTCAGATCCTCCCCTCCTTGAAGACCTCCTCGTCCTCTCCATTCCCCTCATCTTTACCATTACATAACTACGATGATTAGTGAGAGACAAACTCGTTTATGATTCTACAAATACATATCGAAAAATTGAAAAACACGAGATAAGAAGAGAGATTCGAGAACAAAAATATAGGAAGATTCACACCAAGTTTTACCTAATGAAGAACACAAGAGGAAGAAGATAATCGTAGGGGAAAACAATTTGATTTTTGAAACAACACTTATCGCTTTTTAAGGGATTTGGTTTTAATATCAGTTATGATCCGATTTAAACGGGTTTGGGTTTGAATCAGTCGGATCTCTTTGGTTGGGTTAGAAAATAAACCAACTCTCTCTACCTTTTGGTCATTTACTTATTTTTTGACTTTAAATTAATAATTATAAAATTCTTGTTTTGAAGGAGGAGTATATTGGCTCTTGTTTTTACAAAGAGGAGTATTCTAGCATTTTTCCCACTTGAAACATGACAAGACATAGGTAGGTAGTGCAAGAGCAACTGCTTCAATCAGAATCTCTTTGCCCCCTTTTGAAAGAAACTTGGATGACCATCCATTTACTCGGTTTGTAACCGTTCTCTAATATAGCTAAAGATATGACTCTTTGAAACTCTCAAGCTTTCTGGAATTCTTTCATAAGTGCATATCACCTTCGTTTGTGATGCCTAAAAGAATCTTAATCATCTCCTTAGTTTGTTCCGAGACTTTTTTCCAAACATAACCGATGACTTATCAAAATTTATTACTTGTTCCGAGGCATCCCCATATTCCCGTAAGACATCCCCATATTCCCGTAAGATAGCCCCATATTCCCGTAAGACATCAAAAATATCTTAACACTGTGATGCCTCTGACACCCAGAAGAAGAGATTGTCATCAGCAAAGAGTAAATGTGATATTGTCAGCTATGTTGTGCTATTTTGATACATGTTATAGCATTGTCCAGATCCTTCTGTTTTATATTCGTAATAAGAACTTCTGTGCATAAAATGAAAAAATACGGTGATAAAGGATCACTCTGTCTTAGTCCTCTATGGGGGGACAATATTCCTCGTCGGTTGACAACTAAAGAGGACTTTATATGATATTGTTCGAACACATCACTTTAACCAAGAGATTCACACATGTCCAAAACCCAGCTTCTGCATAATTGTTTCCAGAAAAGGCCATTTAATACGGTCATAGACTTTATTCTTGTCCGTCTTAATGGCCATAAATTCATGTCAACACTTCTGGTTGGTACGTAGACCATGAAACATTTCCTAGACAATAAAAATATTGTCCATAATCAACCTTCCGGACACAAAGGCCTCAGACACAATATTTTTGAAATAATTTTGTAACCTACATTACATAAACTAATCAAAAAATTTTTTTTAAAAAACTGATGTAGTCAATTTTAGTTAAAGAATATGTTCAAATAAATAAAAACAAATAATTAAAAAAGTCTCGCAACTTAGTGCAGATAAATTACCTAGTTTAAACAAAAAAAAGCTAAATCCTTTATTTTAAAAAGTACAGTATAAATCAACTAAAGAGAACATTCACATTTTGATTAAGTGTCATTTAAAATTTTTTGTTTTAAATTAAATATGTTTTTAAAATTTCAGTGAAAAAATTGATACCAAAATACATAATTTAATCTTAAATCAAATAAAGAATATTAATAATTAACTTACATTAAGGGTGTAGTTGAGATTTTAATATATTTTCAAATTTGTGTGTTATGGGCTGTTCATTTCCTCATCTAGTTGCAATATCTGGATGTTTTTCATTTTTTGTTAAATTAGAAAAGCATATGGATGTAAAAACTGGATTCAAGATAAAATGCATCCAAAATAACTGGATATTTTGGACGCACTTGAAACTAGCGTTTGGACGCATCAATGTACGTCTAAAATTATAAATTTTTTTAAATATACTCAAAATAATACATTTTACAAAAACCGTATATAAATATTTTTCGAAAAAAACGAAAAAAGATTTCCCATAAACCGAACAATAAAAAAATTTCAAAGGAAATAACATTTTCCGTAAAAATCGTGAAATATCATTTTTCATCATAATCGTAAAATAGTGATAAACAATTTTCTCAAAGAAACCTGTTAAATCCCCAAAAGCCGCAACCACCAAACCCTAAAAGACCACAAAATCTTTAAAAAAAGTAAGACAACAAAACCACAAAAAATCGTAAATCCACAAAACTGAAAAAAAACTCTTAAAACCGCAGAAAGTTAAAAAACCATAAACCCGTAAAAAACCGTAAGTCCGCAAAACTGAAAAAAAAACTCTTAAAACTGTAGAAAGATAAAAAAAACCATAAACCCACAAAAAACCGTAAACCCACAAAAACCGTAAAACACGCAAAAATGTAAAAAACTTCAAAACCGCAAAAAACCATGGAATCGTAGATTATCGTAAAACCACAAAAAACTGTAAAAAAAAAATAAAAGACCGTTAAAACCGCTAAAAACCGTGAAACTGCAAAAAATTGCAAAACTGCAAAAACTATAAAATCTGCAAAAGACCGTAAAACCAAAAATCGTAAAACCCGCCAAACCTACAAAAAACGTAAACCACGCCAAAACCCGAAAATCGTGAAAACCATTTTTTGCATAGTCACGAATATCGTGAAAACTATTTTTTGCATAAAACTGTCTTCTGCAAAACCCGAAAAAACGAAAAAACTCCGAAACCTGCAGAAAGCCATAAAAATCATAAACGGCAAAAAATTTGCAAAATCGTGAAAATCGTAAGTACCATTTTCTGCGTAAAAATTTTTTTGAATACCCGAAAAAGCGCAAAAATCTCAAAAGCCGCAAAAATGTCGTAAATAATCACAAAACGGTAAAAAATCATAAAACTGTAAAAAATTGCAAAATCGTGAAAATTGTAAATATCATTTTCCACTTTTTGCAAAAATCGAAAGCTGCAAAAATCGTATATAATTTTCGCGAATATTATTTTTCGTAAAAATCATGAATATTGTTTTATGCAAAGTATAAATGATTATTTTTCATAAATTGGATGTATTTAGATGATAGTACAAATACAAAAACATACGTAGTTGCATCTTGATACATTATTTAGATGAAGAATTCAAAAATAAAAGCGAACTACATTTGGACGTCACGTCTAGCTAATGTGTTTGGACGCAATATCTAGACGTCGCTAATGTGTTTGGACGCAATATCTAGACGTCGTATTGAGTTACACTAATGAACAGACTCTTAGTCATACTTATTATGAAATAAATTGTTGATTTGTGATCCAAATTGAATAATAGAATGCCATATGTAATTTAAGGTATTAATTTATAATACTCTATATATTTAAGCGTGCATAGTGCCATAGACACACCATAAAATCAAAAGTTAAGAAAAAAGACCCACCATAAAATCCGCAGTTACAAAGCGAAAAGAGTTGCGATATCAATTTTGACACCGAGGTCATGTGCCAGAGCGCGGGTTAGCACTCATTAACACCAATAGATATATGATTTTATTTTGTTTGAATTTGATAATGTAATAGTATATGAATTATTATTACTTTTTTCCGTGATACAATGACCAATAGTTTCTCTGATCAGAGACAACTACATACGATTACAAAGTTTAAATCTCGTTTCATAAGATGGTAGCGGTCTAGCAAAAGTGGTGCAACCCACTTACTACTCTTAAGCATATATGAACTATTGGATACAATAAAATAAAACATAATTTCAATTTAACTATTATTTATATCCACGACATGACAAAACAAAGAAACAAAATATAAGTCAATGTCCTACCTAAATCGTGATCGTGCGTCAACGGGAAAGACTTTTTTTTGATAAATGGAAAGACCTAATTGCTTTGAAAGTTCATACAAAAAGTCAAAAAAACCGACATGAACGTGAAGGAAGGGACCGAAGGAGTTGTGTGGCCATGTTCGGTCTTAATTACAGCTTTCTCCAGTTTCTCTCACACGCAACTCTTTTCCACCGTTACATTAAACTAGAATTTACATTCGCGCTACACGCGGATTTGTATGTATAAAATTATTTTCTATAATGTTTTTAACTTAGATTTTATATAGTTTGCAAACATAATTGATAAATTCGAAGAGAGCAAGAACACAAAAGTGTGTAGGAAGAATTATAATTAGATTCACAAAAGAATTTGGTTAAAATTTACATCGATTTATATAGAGAAATATCTTGATCTAATTCCCTAAATTAAGATAAACATAAATGTAAATAATATATTTTAAATTTCTTATTCTATAATACTTAACATATTTCCTAGATATTTCTAAATATGAATCTTCATCTAGGTCGATCTCACGATCTCCCAATACCCTCCCACAAGCTCACACGTGGAAACACGTATGAGATTGAACAAATCTTCAAAATCGGCGTTTTATGGTGAGAGGTCATAAGGTGATATGGTCTTGTATTTCTGCTCATTATTGGTAGCAACAACTGATATTATGAATGATTATGAAGTTAAAGTTTGAATAAGGAAGTGAAATAAAAAATCGATGCTCTGTTTTCTTTTCAAAAACAGAGTTTTTTTGGGAAAGAAGTAATTTGAAAGGAAGAGGATGAATTAATAGGAAATAGCCGAGAGACTTTTTGTTTTTTGTTTTTTTTTTGTAAATTAGGAAGTATGAAAAAGAATGAATTCGCCCGAGGGGCTTTTGAAGGAATGAATTTGCCGAGAGGCTTTGATGAATGAAAAGAATCGATTTTATGAATATCAAGAACGTAAACTTTGGTTTTATTTTTGTTTGTGCTCTGATACCATGATAAATTTGATGAAAGCAAGAAAAAAAAATTGTGTAGGAATAATTATAATAGACTCTCATGAGAATTTGGTTACAATTTACATCGACTTATATAGAGAAATATCTAGATTTAATTTCCTAAATTAAGATAAACATAAAAGTAAATAATATATTTTCAATTTCCTAGATATTTAACATATTTCCTAGATATTTCTAAATATGAATCTTCATCTAGGTCGATCTCACGATCTCCCAAAAATAATTGTTTTAGATTGTTATATAACTTGAACACTAACTTATGTTTTTAAAATTAGAAAAATAACTTGAAGTCATATGGGTTTCTGTGATTTGTAAAGTGAAGAAATGTGTTTTGAGCTTATTCAGTTAATCTACTTGGTGAGGAGAATGTCTACATGAAATGGTCATCATTGAAAACACATAACGAAATATTATGTTTTGCACTCAACTTCGCTTCCCTCTAGTTATTTATCTTGTTTGTAGTTTTTTTGTGATGTTAGA
Source organism: Anastatica hierochuntica (assembly GCA_900406275.1). NCBI lineage: Eukaryota > Viridiplantae > Streptophyta > Magnoliopsida > Brassicales > Brassicaceae > Anastatica > Anastatica hierochuntica. The sequence continues at coordinate 8,163 of OVAN01009316.1, read as the reverse complement.
AGTTTTAGTAATATCTTATAGATCAATTAATTTGTTGTGTCAAAAGTATTTAAATGTGGCTTGAGGAGTTTACTTGTAAACTCGCTGACTTTTAGCTCTGGAAAGGTTAATACCTTTGCAAAAAAAAGAAGAAAAAAGGAAAAGTTAATACCTTTACCAGCTTAAGTTTGCATCATTTTGTACTTTCGAATTTGGTAATAAAATCATCTTTTAGAGAAAAAACATAAAATATTAGTTTTTTATTTTTTTATTTAGTGGTTAACTTATATAGGCTTTTTGCCTTAAAATTTGTTTCCAAAAGTTTGGTAGATATCTTTTATATCCAACCCTTTCTTTTTCATTTTCAAAATACTCAAACTCTCCATATAAGTGAAGAGAGCCTTTTTACTAATGTACCAAATCAAGACCGCCCAAAAGAATTTTTAAAAAGATAGACCACATTTTTGTTGGTAAATTATTTTATCTATTTAGTTATTTTGATCTAATATTTTCGTAATATATATTTTTTTGAAAATCATATTTTTAATTGTATTTTTAATTTAATTGAACTTTTCTTATCTTGAAAACACATGTTTTGTTATAATATAGACTAATAAGTCAAAAATATATTAAAACTAATAATAACTTTTCTTAGTCCAAAAAATAAGAACTAAAATAATAAATCTATAAAATGAAGATAATATTTTAAGTTGGGAAAATGTTTTTAAGTTCTTTATGATATCAAATTTCAAGATTAATATTTTAGTTTGATTTAATATTGTACTATTCTTTTGTAGAAAATATTATATAAAGTCACAAATTTAAAGGAAAAAAAAGCTCCAAGGCCACCATACTTCTAACGGAAATGGCTTTGGGAGAAGTCAATGTACGAGCATCTCCAACCCAACTCGAAATTTTCCTCCAAAATAAATTTTATAGGAGAATTTACTCCATCTCCACTCCATTTTACATTCCAAAATAGAGTAAAATTAGACATTGCTTCATATTTGGAGTAAAAAAATTGATTAACTCCATTTTTAAAGAATTATATTGGTTGCTCCATTTTAGAGCAATACATTGGAGCAAAACACATTCCATTTTGGAGTGACTCTATTTTAGAAGAAAAATTAAGTTTTACACTAGAGATGCTTAAGTTTCACATGTTGCTAATTGTTTTAAAAGGGAAGATGTTTTAATGAAGTATTTGCAAGCCGTCACTATCTGATTGGTCGGTTACAAATATCTATATTACACCAATTACTGCCTTTCTTTGGATTGTGATTACTTCGTTCTCGTCAATAGTAATCATGTCTTACGTTATTATTATATCTTAGAGTTTTTCAGCACCAACCGCTTGATATTTTTTACATAATAATTAAAAATAAGCACTACCTCACTTCGAAATCAGAGGAAACCATATCCTCGACGAATGACTCCACCTGAATTTAGAATCGAGAGCAAGACTTAATATTAGTTCCATAAAATCTTACTGATATGAAAGGGAAAAAAAGAACAGGAAAATATTGTTAATGTACCTTCTGCACTGTTGCATCATTTATAGGTGGACCCTGTAAAAATGTTGAATCAACAAATACATTTACAGCAAAACAACATAGCAATTTAATCAAACCTCAGATATATCCAAGCTGGAAAAGCGAAACAACATTCAAAATGGTCTCTTGTGTGTTTAAACATTAATATATTGTAGAACATATTCATCTATACAAAATCTTTCCCTCACATCAATCAGGTGAGGAGATGTAAATATTCCAGTTCGAAACCCACACTCACGTTAAATTGCTTCACAGAAGACACATGTTGAACTCTGAAGTACACAAATATAAAGGTAAACCCAAGAAAATGTGTAGCTACTTATGGATATTCTACTCGTGGATATTACTTTCATAGAGCATAAGCTATAACTATGGACCAAGACTAATCAGCTTACATATATAAATATATATATGTAATGACTGCAAACTGGAAACAACAAAATCTCACATAAAATATATTGCTAAAATTCCTTCTACTGACCAATAAAAATGCATGACTGGCATTAAGCAGTCAAAGTGAAAAAGCAAATTACATTTCCTTTTGTTCCCGCTACATGAATAACTTTTAGCTCTTCTAGTTTTTTCCTTCAGATCCGAAATCTTTATTTGTCAAAACATTTCAAATTCTCAACACCTAGAAACAACAAAAGTCATGATCTCTCGACACAAAAGGTTCAAGGGAAAATGTCTACTAAATTCCATGGTCATATGAAAAAATTGAGAATGAGTTATATAGCAAGTATGTCAAACTTAATATACCAAAAATATTCTCAACAATCTATGTGTGTTCCTATTTTATATACTTTTTGAGATCGCAAGCAACACCATTTGCTGATATATTCATCAAATAAACATATATGGGATGTTCCCTACATTGATTGCACACACATATATCAGTAATAAAAGGAAAACATCATTTGTTGTTTATATTGAGCTACGGAAAAAGAGGACTCGAGCTTGAACCTTGTATGGGGGTGTTCCGCTGAACTCGGCAAACCTGACGAAAGCTCTTAGAACTCTGTTTTAATTCTAACAGAGTTCGAAAGTGATCGAACTACTTCAAGACTTTCTCTCTCTACCTTCCAACCATGGACTAAGTCGTTCTGAATCATGTACCACACCCAATGCCAACATCTCTTGAGGATACTGGAGCCATAATCTCTATAAAACTGTAAATAAAGACACGCGTAAAATCAGAGTACCATTATAAGATCTATGTTGTTTGTAATGAACATTAAGATTATGTACGCTATACAGGAAGGCAACTGAGGATCGTTGCATCGACCAGGTTTCTCGCTGGCATATCTGGTAATTAGATATTGCAAAAAGGAAATGGTTAGTAAAGGTCTTCACATTTTTAAGTTTCAGAACTATGAAAAGTTGCTTACATGTGAAATTCTCCTTTGGTTTTTCTCCTTGTTATCTCCTATGTAATTTTTCTTAGACTCCAAAGCATGTTGCGAGATCTCTAAACCATGTTTCTTTATAAGCATGATGTACCTGAGAGAGAGAGAGAGAGNGAGAGAGAAAGAGAGGGAGAGAGAGAGAGAGAGAGAGAGAGAGAGAGAGAGAGAGAGAGAGAGGCACATATTCACATTTGCACATTTTACAATCATGTGGTGATATAAAAGCTTCAGTTAAAATGATCAATAAGACGGACTCTTCTACATCGAAGTGTTCGAGATACTCGTCCCAAATGAATACACAACCATAAGGTACGACGATGTCAGAATGCATAAAAATTTTAGCATACCACCTTATAACGAAACTCAAACCATAGAAATTCAATTGTTTTAAAAACTAGCTTCACGAGGATTAGAGTAGTTAGAGCAAAGAAATAAGTAAGTGTTAGTGTTGCCATTTGGTTTGTTTTGGCACGCTTACTGTATTGCGTGTTTCGACCATTCGTATTCGTCCCCTTCTATGGTTAGTCCGTCGTAGCGAAACAGAAAAATTGTGAAGCTTTCTAGAAACTAAGATAAGAAAGACAAACTCTAAAATTCGGTGAAGGGTTTCTGTGGGCAGAGAGTGTGGATTTTATATGTAGGTCGGGTCATCTCACGGTTCAGGGTAGAAGAAGTGAGGAGGCATCTCTGTGTATGTGGAATTAAATGCAGCACTTAAGAGAGGGGGTTACAGAGGAAGAATGGAGAGAGTGGAAGATTGAAGTCGGAGGAGGAAGGGTTAAAACGAATAAGGGTTTCATCTGAAGCGAAAGGGATCGTCACGGGTTCAGGGTAGGGAGGGAGGCGATGTCGAAGTGTAAACAGGTGATGGGTCTCGCGGCCCAGGAGAGAGGAAAGAATAGTTGCCTTTTTTGAGCTAATTGTGTGGGTTCAAAACGGCAGGGAGTGTGTTCCGGAAATGGCATGGCGTTGGAATCTGATGTGCTCGAAGGAGGGGACTTTGGTTTAACGCTTAAGTGATCATATTGAGAAGTCACTATTAAGCTCTTTTAATTAGTTAGATCTAACATTATAACAGGTTAAATTAAGTAAATAAAAGTCATATATAACGTGTTACAAAATATTTGTTCCTCTTTATGGGTCGAGAATATTATGAGTTTTAGTTTGGAAGAAGACAAAATTTATATGGAAAAGTATACAAAATCCATGTAAATCTTAGCATAGAGGTTGCTATATAGCAAGTTAGAATTTAGAAGCCAATTCACCGTTGGTTGAAAATATTTAACTTAAACGGTCCTGAGGCCAAATAAGTCAATGTGCGCTTCCAACCTTTGATTTTACGGTTAAATTTACCTTTCAAAAATGATATTTTCTTAAATAAATATACAAAACCGACCATTTTTCTATTTCGATTGGAGTCTTTATTAAATATGTGAATCTCAATGTCCGTTCCTTGAGCTGTGAAACTATGATCAGTCGAAGTCTTCCTATTACGATTTAAACATAGTTGATTATTTTTAAATGGTAAAATTCTTTTTACGTATATTAGAGATTATACTGCTAGTTTTGCTTAGAATATATATATATAAATGTTATAGCGAGAGATTACACGTAACTTACGCATACAGTTGAAGTATAAATTACATCGAAACAAAAATAATTCATGTTCATCAAACTTGAAGAGAGAAGAGAGGAGGAAGATCAGACATAGTTCGGGAAGAAGAAGAACACAATATTAATCGTTTAAAAGATTTGAGAAAACGAGAGAAAAGATTGTTACATACACAACTGTTGTTCTTCCTCAGCTTCCTTAGCTTCTTACCGATTCTCATTTTTATGCCAACCACTCTGATCATAATCAGCGGTCCAGATGATCTCCTTCTCTTGTTTTCTGCTTGCTCTAGAACCTTATGGATTAGAAACTGAGCTCTTTTGTGAATTACTTCTTGTGGATCTTCTTTCTCCATCTTTGTGTACTCGTATTGATTATTCTTCATCATTAATCCCATTGATTGTTCTTTTTTTTTTTTGATGAGTTCTTGCTTTATTTAGAAAGATTTGAGTAAGCTGATACCATGAATTCCAAGTACATTTATAGTGAGAGTCTAGGGAGAAAGAGAGAGACAGAGAGACACCATGTGATCAAGATTATTAATTTAATTATATGTATTATGTATGATTATATGAGTATAATATTGTTCCAATACATGTGTATGACTTATTTGTTGTTATAAAAAGAAAAAACTTATTTATTGTTTTCAAGTTGGCATGTCTGCCAAGACTACTATTCCTTCACTTTCACACATATCTACCCTAAGTATAAATCCTCNCCCCAAAAAAAAAACCCCAAAAAAAAAAAAAAAAAAAAAACTCAAAAAGTACTGTGATTATTTCATGGATTATTAATTACCTTCTTTTTATTTTATACATTATATCATTTATTAATATGATATAAACATATTAGATATTATGAATTTTAAGGTTTGCAACAAAATAATTCTAATATTTTACAAGTGAATGATTCATTCTGCAACGTATATAACCATGACTATAACGACATGCATATATATGCATGTATATGCGACATATATATCATCAACTGGCAGAAACAATCAATTCACAATTAATTTGAAGTTATTTGCATATAGTGTAAGTTTAATTAAAGACGGAGATAAAAGGTGGTTAAATTTTTTTTTCTTTTGTCAACTCCCTTTAAAAATTAAAACTTAGTAACTCAAACCGGAACAATAGTACATATATACACAACTAAAAAAAGAAAAGTTGATTAATCCTGAAATTATTTTCTCAGCAATTATCTCTATCCACCTTTTCCCTAAAATTCATTCTAAAATTATTTCAACAAAATCTGAAACGATGTGTGCCAATTTATGTTTCGATAAACTTAATTTGTGGTTAAATCTAGAGTTTGTTTGATATGGTTTATCAAGATTGAACAACTTTTAGATGTGGAGTCACATGAGGTTTATGAATTCAAGTTTGACTGTATCATTTGACCCGTAGATAATATATTAATTAAATACATGTTAATTTTTTTATAATCATGTGAATTTCATTATTTGGTAATGCGCATTTGATACAAAAACATTCTAGATCCCATTCTTCTCAATAACAATTAGGTCCCTAAAAACAAAAGAAAATAATAAAAATACTCTTAAAGACAAGGAGTAGGTCTTATCTAGAGACAATTTGCTTAAGATTAAAGCAAATTATATGTCAAGTTTGCTTTGTTTTTTGCCTTTAGGTGGCATTCATATATATGGCAATACTTGCATGTATGTGATATATAAATTTCTTTTTCTAAGGTATTAATTCGATGATGGAAGCAACATGATAAGGAATCTCTAATTAATAAATCAACGAGACATAGTCATTTCAACGAAGTTATATATTTAATTTCCAATTATATAATCTCTGTATCAAGCACAACGAAACCATTTATGCATATGGAATTATTAAGTAAACATCAATAATACTATATATCAAGGTTTTCTACAAATTTTGGAGATTAATATTATATGGACCGATATACGGTTAATAAACAAAAACCACAAAAAAAAAAAATGTAGCCATAATATAGCTAGTTCTAACATTTCATGCAAATGTAATATTCTACGGTGATATTTTTTCCTTTTTGGTCATAAATCTACCGTAGATTTCTTAAATATCAAAATAAATGCATTTTTACCCAAAAAAAAAAACAAGAAAAGTTCTATAAATTAATACTCCATAAGTTAATAGTTCGATAAGCTAATAATTTTTGGTCTTAAATTGAGTTTTGATCAAATTTATCTCTCGATAAATTAATATCTTTAAATTAATAAAATATTTTCTTTCTAACGGTATTAATTTATAGAGAAATTTCTTTAGATAGCACACTTTTGTGTTTTTGGACCATATGTAGCATACAAACCCAAAATTCTCAACCATAGCATATTTAACACACGGTATACCGAAAATACCTCTGTCTAATTTTGGGTTTAGGGTTTAGGGTTTAGGGAAAATGAGAACCCTAAACTACATTTTAAAAATGGTCAGGGGTAAAATGGTCATTCTAACATGTTAAAAATTTACACGTGAAAAACTCTAAACCACATGTTAAGTGTGTCCAGAAAATGAGAAAATGTGCTATATTTGAGAATTGCTCTAATTTATATAGGTTTTAAGAGTTTCTCTTCTTATCAAACTAAACTTTATCAAACAGATGCTATATCCTTTTAACAAAAAATAAAATAAAAGAGTATATGAAACAAAAGTCTTATCACTTATTAATAAAAAAAAAGTCTAATCACAAATATCAAACGTAAAAATGTGAAACTTAAATAATTGAGAAATAAACAGATGCTATATCGTATTCGTAGCTAACGCATTTGTTTCAGACGGGCATGCCGGCAAAGACGTCAACAGAAATTGAGTAAAATTTTAATAAGTGAGCAAATTTTCACCTGATAAAGCTTTGAAAACTACTATTTCCTTTATTCAATAATAATAATAATAATAATAATAATAATAATAATAATAATAATAATGTGTTTTATAGATGGGACAAATTCAAAGCTGTGGTGGAGTTATCAACTGAAAGTCAACTCAGCTGCTCAGGAACTCGCCTTTGCCAGCTCTCTCTTTAAACAATCATGAAGCCATTGTCGTTGAATATTTTTAAAAGAATAAAAGGTATTAATACTTCGTGAAGTTGTTTCATATAATATTAAATCTATACAACCTTTTAAATTTTAAACAAAATTTACATGGAGAACTACTAACGGAATAATAAAAACATATCTACACAACACAACAATGGAAAACAAACAAAAACATGGCAGAAGGAAAAAAAAGTAATTCAACACTAACGAAGAGTAACGATGACTAAACAAAGTTGAAACCGTATATTGCTATAGATCGAAATGCCGAATTAAAGCCCTGTTGGACCCGGACCCAGTTCACAAGAACCAAGCCCAGAAAAAAGACTAATTGGACCAAGAAGATATTAAAAGCCCACCAGAGTTTATTTCATCAAGATCTCGGGTCCGCGACCTCGGCCCAATCTTCGGCCGAGGTCATGGCCGACAGCATTGAATGCGTGAGTTGGAGAGAGATTTGACGGACATTTAATGAAGCGCACTTCCTCGGTCCAGATTGCTGCGAGGAAGACACGAGGAGTAAATGCAGAGGCCTCGGCATCCAGCACGACCGATGCATGCAAGGAG
>OVAN01009315.1:0-17084 GCA_900406275.1 Anastatica hierochuntica | reverse complement strand
CTTGCGGGATTAAGCGTAGGGTATTAGGTCTTATAAATTATAAACTTTGACCACCGAAAAAACCCACGTCACATTTTAAGGCTAGCGGTCCGTCAAGTGCTACAATCGGTTCAGAGATTGGATCCTCATGAGTTGCAAACCAATAGCCCGAACGGACATTGTAAACTCCATCTTTCGAGTATGGCCACTCATATGTGTCTCCTATAGCCGTTTTAGAGAGGTAGATCGTAGAAGCCAAACCTGCATCATGAGTAGTTAGATGTTGGTGGAGAAGATCTGAGCCCCATTCTCGTCTATGCTTGTTCCACAAGTCAGCAACCCTACCTAGGTTACTAACTTCAATATGTTGGGCCGACCGTGGGGGTATTGTCGGTAGCCAAGGATCATGTCAGATGTCAGTTTGTTTACCATCGCCAAGTCGAATACGAAGGCCCTTTTTTAATAAGTCTTTCTCCGCCTGAACCGATCGCCAACCATACGATGAGTTTTTGGTAGTATCAGACCGTAAGAAGGATGAGGTAGAGAAGTATCGTGCTTTGTAGATCCGAGCTAGGAGAGAGTTTGGCTTCATAAGCACTCGCCATGCTTGTTTTGCCAAAAAGGCTCTATTAAATTGTTGTAGATCCCAAAATCCCAAGCCTCCTTTCCGTTTAGTGATCGACAACCGTCTCCGTGCGACCCATGAAATCTTCCGTTGACCATTTCCATTCCCCCACCAGAATTATGTTAGTAGTTTGGTTATATCATCACATATCTTTTTCGGTAGAAGAAAGCAGTTCATGGAATACACAGACATTGCTTGAACAACCGCCTTAATTAAAGTCTCTTTCCCTTCCCTGCTTGAGATAAAAAATTTGTGTGCCCATTTCCGAGAGGCTGCTTAACCCGCTCTGAACGATACACTGCTTATGGTTTAATGAATAAAAATTCTTTTAGCGCTTTAATATTTGGGACGAAAAGAAGAAGCAACAACGGTCTCCAAGTCTCTGTCTCTCTCTCGATTGTCCTTTTTTCTCCGAGAAACAAAGAAAAAGATGGGTGAGAATCCATGGCAGCCTCTTCTCCAGACCTTCGAGAAACTATCAATTTGCGTCCAAACTCATCTCTCCAATTTCATCGGCATCAAGAATACTCCTCGTTCGTCATCTGCAATCCAAAACCCTATCATCTCCTTGGACTCTTCCCCACCTATCGCAACTAACAATTCAACTCTTCAGAAACTCCCTCTCAAGGTACTACTCCGGTTTCAATTAGCTTTCCAACAACGTGTTCGATGAAATTCCCCAATGAACCTTTTTTCTGCTTTCTTTCTTTTGTAGAGCCTTTTCTCTATACATAAATTGCCTCTCTTCCTTTTAAAAATTTGATAAGTTTTTTCAAAATCGGTGTTTTACTGCAAGTCTGTAAGTAAACTAGTATTGGTCTTGATATGGTGATTAGTGTGATTAGCCAAGGAACCAAAAAAAAGGCTGACATTTATGGTCTCTTTACGATAAGTGTTATGCTGATATGAACCTTTACACCAAGATTACTCCATTTTCTTTCAGGAAAAATCTACAGGTCCTGTGACTAAAGAAGACCTTGGGAGGTCTACTTGGACATTTCTTCACACTCTTGCTGCTCAGGTTAAGTTTGCTTTGGTTGAACAAGTGACTCCTTGATTCAGTAAGGATCAACAAACTGCTATTGGTTGTTTATTGGCAGGGCTTTGGGTTTAAGGAGACTTGAGAGTGCTCTTTGATTCATTTTGTTTAGTTTATGATTTGAGTTGCTCTCTGTTCATTAATTTCACAGAGTGAAATAAAGGATTATATTTCAATTCCTGTCGGTTCTGGCGGTTTATTAGTAGATGTTTGTAAATTGGCTAAACCCAGTTTATGTATTCTGAATCAGATGTTTCTCTTTTCTTTCTCACCAGTATCCAGAAAAACCAACAAGGCAGCAAAAGAAGGATGTTAAAGAACTGGTACAACTCTTCCTGTCCTAGTCTATTACCTTAGAGAATTTATGGACATTAGTTTATTAGATGAAGTTGAAATTAGTAAATGCCAAGCCTAAAATTTTCAGCTTTAATTTCAAAATACTTATCAAGTTATTCTCAAGAACTTGTAGTCCGTTCTTCATGTGAAAGCTAATAGTGAACATTTTTTTGTGTGTGTAGATGGCGATACTTTCTCGAATATACCCTTGTAGAGAATGTGCAGATCACTTCAAAGAAATCCTAAGGTAATGTTATCAACTTATCATGTAGGTCGTTGTAACTTACTGTAGTCGATTTTGATCACTTGTTCGCTCCCACTATGTTCATAACAGAGCAAATCCTGCGCAAGCTGGATCTCAGGAGGAGTTCTCGCAGTGGTTATGCCATGTACACAACACCGTAAATAGAAGGTAACACTGAAAGAAGAGTAATGTTAGCATAGTCAGGTTAATGGAAGGATTGAGAACTCATGATCTTAAAATTTATGTGTGAATCGAAAATTATTTTGCAGCTTGGGGAAATTGACGTTCCCTTGCGAGAGAGTGGATGCAAGATGGGGGAAGTTAGAGTGTGAGCAGAAAAGTTGTGATCTCCATGGAACTTCTATGGACTTTTAGACTCATTTTATCAACTGCTTATATATGTATTGGGAAAAAAGTTAATATGTGAAATTTATTCCGAAAGAAAGGTTTCTTAAAATCTATTAAAAAATCCTTTCCTACCAACTTTGAAGTAAATAAAAGCTCAAAAAAGAAAGTTGAACATACATTGTTTTTGGTTGCATCGATCTCAGTCTATAGTGTATATATCTGCCTATGTAATAGCTTTGAATATCTTGTATTCTGGTTTCGTAACCATGAACTGAAATCAGTGGAATTATTCGCCAAGATAAGGTCACTCTATAATGAGACTAATGCTATGAATGGAAAAGTGTAGTGCAGACTTCGTACTGTTTATTTCACACGAAGCGCAGTTATTCCACAGTTTACCTAAATCAGAAAGTTGCGTTGTACCGTTTATTTTACACGAAGTGCAGTTGTTCCACGGTTTGCCTGAATCAGAAAGTTGCGCTATGACAGACTAATAACTTCACTATCCCCAAAACATGTCGCAATCGGTCGGCCAATCTAAATCCTATGAACAAGCAACACGAACACTTGTTTGAGATATGTCTCGGATAAATGATAGTTCCATTGACTGCATCTACCATCTCAGTTGGAGATAGGTTGCACTTCAATATATCTTACAATTATTCAGAAATTCAATGACGTTTTCTTACATAGAACAAATTCAATAATGTTCGGACCTTAAAAATATTTCTGGATCAAGTACAGAAAAATTAAGTTTGTGTCCAAAATTTTCTTGCTTAGTTTTTTTTTTTTTTTTGCTATTTGTGCCTTTCCATGCATTTTCGTGCTATATGTGAAACGTTATCTCTAGAGATATGGGTATTAGTTCGTGGATTTAAAAAGGTTTTTACTGATTTTTAAATATTCATGTGTACCCATTCATTAAACTGGTTTAAATGGGTTAACTCTTTAAACCCCATTTATTAAAAATGTTTTGAACATAAATAGACGGGTATCCTATTAAACTCTTATATATTTATTTAAAAAAGTGTCAAAAAAGTCATAAGTAAACAAAACTATAGATTTATATTATTTTTTTTCCTACGAAACACATTCATTTTACAAAAAAGAGTTTTAGCAAGAGCTTCTTAGACTCCAAAACCATTTTTCATACAAAAAAACATAAAATGACATTTTTGTGGAAAAACACGGAACCACGTTTCTGACAAAAAACATATACTCGTGTTTTTTGCAAGAAAACACAGAATCACGGTTTGGCGGGAAAACACGTAATTGCACTTTTGTTGGAAAAACGCAGAATCGTGTTTTAGGCGGAAAATGTGGAATCAGTTTTTGGCGGGAAAATGCATAGTTGCATTTTTATCGGAAAAACGCAGAATCGCGTTTTAGGGTGAAAATATGCTTTTGGCGGGAAAAGACAAAATTGCATTTTTTAGTCGGAAAAACGTAGAATCTCGTTTTAGGCGGAAAACACGAAATCATGTTTTTGGCAGAAAAACTCGAAATCACATTTTTGTGGGAAAACACGGAATCACGTTTTGTATGAAAAAAACGCGGAATCACGTTTATTGCGGGAAAACGAATAATCGCATTTTTGCCGGGAAAACGCAAATCGTGTTTTTTGGCGGAAAAACACATAATTGCATTTTTTCGGAGAATCGGAGAGTCGCGTTTTAGGCGAAAAAACACGGAAATCTCGTTTATGGCAGGAAAACACATAAATCACGTTTATGGAGAGAAAATGTAGAATTACGTTTTTACTGAGAAAACGTGGAATTACGTTTTGGTCGGGTAGACGCAGGATCGCATTGTTAGCAAAGATATGCAGAATCATATGTATAATTGATGAGAACACAAATAAATTAAATAAATGTTATTAAATTATATAAAGTTATACTCTCTCTGTTTCTTAAAAAGTGTCGTTTTGAAGTTTAAATTTTGTTTTATAAAAAGTGTTGGTTTACATTTCCAATGCAAATTTATTAAGAAACTTTTGGTTCTAACCTCACTATTTTATTGTATTAAATGGAGAGAAATTCTTTTTGATGTTTTAATGAAGGGTATATAAGACATTTTAATAGTTTTCTTAATTTGTGTGAAAATGTCAAAATAACACTTTTTGCGAAACAAAAGGAGCATCAGTTAAGTGGATTTAAATGAGTCTAAATGGGTATGTGTGACATATATGAGTTTAAAAGGGTAAACACTAATAGATTTTAAAACTAAATGTTTCTTAATAAATATGAGTCTAAACTAAGATGAATTTAAATAGGATGAGTTTAAATGATGACGAAGGATGAATTTAAATAGGATGAGTCTAAATGATGACGAGTATACCATTTTAACATCACTAGTTACCTCTAAGAAACTTGGGAACAAACAAAAATCAAGTACATTAGATCACATCATAGTTTGTTTGATTCAAGAGCACGCATTTATTAGATAATTAAACTAAATAATTACTTTATTATGCTAAATCAGTATTTTACACCAACTCCCCATGTGTATCATGTTTTGTGCATACCTCATTTTTCAACAATTGAAATTTGAGCTGCACCTAATCTCAAGAAATATACTTTTAATTATATGTAAAGAATATTCTATTTGCGGATTGACCAAATTCGTATTTCTCCATTACTCTTGTTACAGGAGCTAGCTTTCTTCGAGGTTAGGTAAAAGATACTGATACTTATATAAAATGAATACTAGATGATATGTTCGCGAAATACGCGAGTCAAAAATATATAAATTATTATATATGATCAATTTCTATTTTCGAAGTTATTTTTTTTAGCTAAAAATTATTTTTATAATAATTATTTTAAGAAAAAATTTAAATTAGTAATACTTTCATAGAAATTACTACTTATTTTGGGTTGAAATTTAAATATGAAGATTATCATGGACATATATTGTATCAACGTTTTTTTTTTCATAATATTTATATTGACATTTAGCAATGCATTACTTCTATATAAATGAAGTATTTTTTTGTCAACATATAAGTGAAGTATATTTGAACAATATGTTTAGCTATTTTAGTGTGACTTTGATTTTAAACAATCAAAATAATAAACCCAAAACACAAAAATTTAACCTTCAAAATTTATTTGCAATGTTTGTGGTATTTTTTTAAAAAAAGTTGGTGTTTTAGAAAAAAGTTCCATATAATGATTTCTTGAATAAAAACTTACTATGTGGTATTTAAAAAAATTCCTCTTCAAATATTTAAAATCATGTACTTATACAAATACCAAAAATTAATTAGTGTATTGATTCCTATATAAATGGATTAGGATAAAAATAATTTAAATAATGAATTAATACAAAACCAATCAAAACTATGTAAATTGTCATGTCATAATTTTGATGTTGAAAGTCATTTTTGTGATGACATGTGTCAAACTAACTTCCTAATTAATGTATAGGGGATAGCTATTACAAAACAAATACTCCGTACGTATACATGATCTATAAAATTAAAGAGAAATCCTTGAAAATTTGTTTACCAAATTACTTACACAAATATAAGTTTATCACACATTTCTAGGATAGTCGGCCAATTTATGCTCCAAGTTTGCCCATATGTTGGGTTCATACCCATTCTATATCACCGTGCTAAAAAAATTCTCCAACTACTAAAAAATTCAAATTACATACTTGAGTTTAACATTTTGTGCCTAAATATGAATTCGCCCTAACCCCGTTATGACTCTGTTAAAATTTGTCGAGGTGGATGCCACATCTAATACGTTGTCGTGGCCGTGTCAAAACGAAACAATCAAGCGACGCCGTTTTGAGGTTAATGAAAACGACGTCGTTTGGACCAAACGACATAACACCTCTCCATTCCACATGATTTGGGGGCTTGTTTCTAAAATTAGGGTTCTAGAGTAAAGAGAAGAAATCGAAGTGGAGATTGAGCATATGCAATGTCTTCATCGACGAATTCAGGTTAGGAAGCTCATCTCTTCTGGTGATGTTAACTAATTCATTTAATTTTCTCAAAATTTCAGATTTTTTTTAAAGGTGTAAGTGTTAAGAGTCATGAAAGAGGAAAAGGGATTCCAAGAAGATGTAGATGCGGAGAAGGGTTAAATTTGTTAACATCAGGAACAGAAAAGAATCCTGGTCGACTCTTTTATCGGTGTCCGTTTGGATCGAAAGAGGTAACAACTATTTTGTAATGTAAAAAGAGTTGGTTTGTATGTTGGGATAAATTTGAGTTGGTTTATGTATTTTGTTGTAGGATAAAACTCACATATTCAAGTGGACATACATTGCATTAGTGGAAGAAATGGCCGATGTTGAGAGCTTTATTGAGAAGATGCAACTTGAAGTTAAAGACATAGAAAAAAGTATGAAGAATGTGGAAACTGAAGTGGAGAATCTGACCTGGGAGACACGAACTCGCGAGGCAGTAGCTAATAGCTACGCAGAGAAGATTGAATCCATCAAACATGTGATGAATTCTTACGAGAGAGAGATTTGTGAACTCAAAAGCGTGATCAGTTCTTGTGAAAAGGAGATACAAGGAATGTGTAGCATCAAAAATATTGTTGTTTGTGTCTTTGTTGTGTTCATGATGTACTACTTCATATTTGCATAACATGTTTTGTGTTTCTGAGTTGGAAATGAAATGTCCTTGGTTATGTGTTCTTAATTCAGGCTTAGTGTGTACTTGTGTTGTTATGTATTCTTAAATAAGAAACAAGCCTTTCTTCTTCTTTTTTAATCAAGTTTGAGATAAATATTAGAATGGAAAAGTCAATACAAGATTGAAACAGGGAAAACCATAAAGAGAAAGAACAGGGGAGAAGAAGAAACAACAATGTTGAGAGCAAAAGCCATAGCCTTTCATTCCATCATAAATCCGAGATAGAGTTAGTCACTAAAGACTTACAAAACAGAATGATAAACAGCCACTACACCAAAGCATCAAATCCTAACACACCAAAAACAGCTAGGCACTAAAACATTCTACTTAGTGTATCATAACACACAAAAAACCAGCTACTAGACAACCTTAAAAATTAGCCTCATCTTGTTCCTGAGACATCTTGTTAGGCCTATTAACCGGGACTCCAACATTAGAACATCCTCTCATGTTGTGACCTTTGAAACCACACCGACCACACGTCACTATCCTTCCTGCTCTTGTAAGTTTAATCACATTCTGAGGAGGATCTTGTTCTCCTTTTCCTTTCTTCTTCTTTGGAGAGACTCATTCTTGGCTTTTTTTTTCTTTTTTGCTTTTTAGTTGGACGCATTGAAGTCTCTCTTGGAGGTGGTACAATTGTAGATTCCCCTGATTTTCTCTAAAAGTTGAGACCATTAACTGGTTTGATACGATGACCAAACATATCAACCCATCTTGATGTCATATACCAATCAGAAACAAAATCTTCAGGACAAAGCTTCTTGAGAGATACCACTTTCAATGCATGCTTACAAGGGATTCCCGTCATACTCCATCTTCGACAAGCACAAGTTCTGGCCATCATGTCTACTTTATAACCATGCCCATTTTCTACAACTTCATATTGATTGTTGCCACTCGGAAAGACTCGACAAATTTTTTTGTTCTTCTCGTCCTCGGCAATAGTATCAGCCACCTTAAGACTGAATTTTCCTTGATATTTCATGGCCTTCTCCCTTCTCTAAGATATTCGGATCATTGCTTGGCGTCTCGATGTCTCCAACATCTCAATCAATGGCATTTCTCGTGCTTTGTTGATCGTGTTTTTGTAAGACTCCGAGAAATTGTTAGATACGTCTTCACAACATGATGTACAACTGAAGAATGCACGGCTGCAGTTGCGCGGGTTCCTCATCATCATGGCCTCGTATGCTGGGATGTCATAATTCCTTAGTTCATCTAATGCTATCTCATACTCGCCGATGTTGTAACTCTTAACAATCTTCCAAAACATCTTCTTTGGCAGCTCTTTATCGGACATTACCTTTCTAATGTTACCATAAATATGGCATGCACACATACGGTGTTCCACGTGAGGCAATTCTTGCTCAACAGCTATGAGCAAACCCTGAAATGCAAAAAAAAAAACAGATTGTATCTTTGAGATACTAGTAACTTTAAACAGATTTTAGTTAGTAGATAATATTATATTTATCCTATTCTATTTTACCAAAATCAGATAGTAAGCTAAAAGGTAACATAAAACATATCATATCTAGTAACTTATGCAAAACTAAGAACATAAAACAGACCATATCTATTACCAAAATTAGAGCAAAAGTCATCTATTTTGATGATTTACCTTCTGCCTATCCGAGATGAGAGTGAAACCACTACCTGCTTCAAGTTTCAAATCATCTTTCAGCTTCAAAATGAACCACATCCAACTATTTGTGTTCTCTACTTGGACAATGCCCCAAGCTCCTGGATAGAACTGATTGTTTGCATCCCTTCCTACAGCCGCCAAGAATTGCCCTTTGAGATTGTTTTTGAGAAAACATCCATCTATGTCGATTATAGGTCGACAATTTGAGAGCCATGCTTCTCTTAGCCCTACGAAGCACACATAGAATCGATCAAAAGACTCCACACCATCATCATTCATCGATGTTCCTACTTCACATGTTGACCTTTCATTGGAGCTATTCAAAAACAGAAGACAAAAAAAAATTTTAGTTATTAGATATCTACTACAAAACAGAAAATAAAAGTTATTTAACTCACTCTAAAATCTCTAGCCTATAATTTTGTATCCTTCTGAATTGCTCCTCATGCTACTCTTGTAGCAAATCTAATGCTTTCCGCTTAGCTTTTCTACATTGATCATTCGTAACAATCAAGTTAAAACGGTCCTCAAGCGCTTCTTGGATAGTTTTCGGCTTCAACTTAGGGTCTCTCCTAATTTCATTCAAGAAAAACTTTGCAATCACTCCATCCTTCACCACTTTACTAAACTCATCCTTGATACAAGTATGAACCGAGTCAAAGGTCTTCACCATAAATCTCTTGACTGTCTTTTCAAATGAAAAATAGATTCTGAAACTGCAACCAGCCGCTGAGCATCTTACTTCACATTTTTCCCTTTCCCATCTAGTATATCTCACATTATACCCCTCCTTCAGTGTATAATCAACTACGACATCCTTGAACTCACGTATGTTATCGAAAACTTGTGATAATCTAATTTCCACTTCCTTTTCTGTAACTTGCATAGTGGCTCTCATCTTCGTCACAATCAGAGTTTTGAGGAGTATCCTCATCATGATCATGCTCTTCTTCATCAACAAAACCCGATACATTTTCCTCAACTTTGGCCTCTTCTTCCAGCACTTCATCTTTAACATCATCTCTATTTTCCTCGCAAGCACCAGTGCCATCATCTCTATCTTCCATGCAAGTTTCGAGAAATATCTCAACAACTCTCGTGAAGCTAGCAGCAACACACATTCTCTGATAATTAACAACGCAATAGCACAACTTCTTAACCTCTGAAAACCGCTCATAAGGTAGCTTGAACCATATATTATGCCCAGCTGCTGAGAACGTCGTTGACTCCATCAAATTCGCATATATGTCTTCGGGTTTACACTCAATCGTGTGAACTTCTCCTCCTATATAGGAAGCGATGACGCCTTCCTCTCGGTGAAACTCACCATTGTAGTAGACTGTCAAGTCTACATCGCCGGAACTACAAAAAATACAAAGAAAATCGCATATCGGGTTTGACATGTGTAACTTGAACATCATCAAATTTTGCAACACTTACCTCATTTCTGAACTCCAAGAGTGACGATAAAGCAAGATCCGAACCCTAAAACTCAGTCTTGAGATCGATTTCACCAAGCTCTTTTCTTCACTTTCGTAAACCCTAATTTCTTTTGATTTGGGGGAAGTTGAAGAAGATGATTAAAACGATGTCGTGTGTGTTTTTTTTATTTTATTTTGAACAATACGGTGTCATTTCGATTAAATAGAGAAACGACGCCGTTTGGTGTGTTGTCAAATAAAAGTTATTAATTGTGTTTAGCCGACATCATTAAATATGTGGCAGCCACGTCAATGTTAATTAACAGACGATTAACGGGGTTAGGGCGAATTCATATTTATGCACAAAATGTTAAATTCATGTATGTAATTTGAATTGTTTGGTAGTTGGGGAATTTGTTTAGCACGGTGATATAGAATGAGTATGAACCCAACATATGGGCAAACTGGAAGCATGAATTGACCGACTATCCCACATTTCTACAATAACATAAACTGTGTTTCAGAGGAATATAATCGTACAAGGAAAAAGCTTTTAAAGAAGAATGTGGTGGGATTAAGTGGAAAGGATGTCTCAAGTCTGGAAAGTAGAAAGGTGGGCAGTATTAAATTATTTTGGTGAAAAAGGATTTTTAATATTTAATTTACTTTCAAAGTTGGCTACTATTAGTCTCTCAACAGAATGAATATATACATACACACATATTTATAAGGTTTTAGAAAATGATTACCCAATAATCTATGCAGTATGCGTCACGTCACATGGTCTTAAGAAACTTGGCTAATAATAAACAAATATTTAATCCAAAAATCATAATTATAAAATCCCCCTTCTTTATTATTAGGTATATTAGATAAGGATGACTTATTAATTGTGATAAGTTAAGTTGAGGTTCCTATCTTTTAGGAGATTTGTATTTATCGTTAGAGCCAATATGTATAAATATCGATGGAGGTCATTCAATAACAACAACACTTTCATTCATATCAATTCTATATGGTATCGGAGCGCGATCTCTGACCTAGTTTCTTTCAATGGCAGGAGATGATCAATCCTCCACCATCTCAGGTTCGTCTAGCCACAAAGAGCAGACAACCGATTCTATTTCTCCGTATACACTGTATCCGTCGGATAATCCTGGTGCTCTCATCACTTCGGTACAGCTTACCGGAGAAAACTACAATGAATGGGCAACCGAGATGTTCAACGCATTACAAGCCAAAAGGAAAACAGGATTCATCAATGGATCTCTTAAAAAACCAGACCCTGATAGCCCGAGATTCGAAGATTGGCTAACTGTTAATTCCATGATCCTTGGTTGGTTGAAAGCTTCTATTGAATCTAAGATACGTTCGACAGTCACATACCTCACCGAAGCTTCACAACTATGGTTATAACTTAAGGAACGATTCTCTGTTTCAAATAAGTTATGTGTGCATCAAATCAAAGTTCAACTTTCCTCATGTCGACAAGAAGGTCAGTCAGTTCTCGATTATTATGGTCGTTTATCTACTTTGTGGGAAGAGCTGCAGGCTCACCAGCCCATCGTCAAGTGCTCTTGCGGTGCGAACAGAGAGTTTGCAAAACAGAGAGAAGAGGAGAAGATCCATCAGTTTTTGATGGGCCTTGACGAGTCAAGATATGGTGGGCTTTGTGCTACAATCGTGGCTTCTAACCCTCTTCCAAGTCTTGGTGAGATCTATTCCAAGATCATAGGAGAGGAACAGAGGCTTCAATCTACATGGACCAAGGAAACTCAAAGTGAGGCTGTGGGTTTTGTCGCTAGAAGAGAACAACCCAATAAGACCTCTGAAACACAGCCACGATCTGAACCACAACAGTCTCTTCTCACGGGTACACGAGGAGGAAGATCGATGTGCTCACACTGCGGTAGAACAGGTCACGATAAGAAAGACTGTTGGCAGCTCGTTGCCTATCCAGAGTGGTGGACTGAACAAGCCGAACATAACAGATCATCGCGTGGTCGTGGCAGGGGACGCAGAGCTTCTGTCGCAGGTCGTGGTCGTGGAATGAGTGATGATCCGGTTACTTCTCCTGAGTTCACACCCGATCAATGGAAAGCAATCTCCAAACTAATTCAGGAGAAAACTGGTGGTACTGACAAATTGTCTGGTAAGACGAAATATAGTGATATAATCTTGGATACGGGGGCTTCTCACCACATGACAGGAGACAAATCCTTTCTTGTTAATGTTGAGAAGACATCACCGTGTCTTGTTGGTTTTGCAGACGGCGGAACCACTGTCTCTTTGCATAAAGGAGTCTTTGTTTTATCACCTAAGCTAACATTGGATAATGTTTTATATGTACCCGATTTGAATTGCACGCTGCTCTCGGTTTCAAAGCTCCTTAAGCAGACAAATTGTGTTGCTTTATTCATGGATACATTATATGTTTTGCAGGACCGTTTCTCGAGGATTTTGATTGGAGCCGGTGAGGAGCGTGATGGAGTGTATTATTTCAAAGAAGTTATGGCTGCTCGGATTCACAAAGTTGTTGGTTCATCGGATTTAAGTTTATGGCATCAACGGTTTGGTCATCCGGCTTTTTCTGTGCTTTCTTCATTACCAGTTTTGTCTAATAACTCTAGTTCTGCTTGTCTTGATACCTGCGATATTTTTTTCAAAGCCAAACAAACTAGAGAGGTTTTTCCAGACAGTATCAATAAATCGGATGATTGTTTTTCTCTAATTCATTGCGACACTTGGGGTCCTTATCGTATACCTTCAACAATAGGAGCTGTCTATTTTTGACTATTGTCGATGATTATTCGCGAGCTGTATGGGCCTATTTCTTCTCGAAAAATCGGAGGTTCAGACCGTGTTGAAAAACTTCTTGGCTTATGCTGAAAAACAGTTTAATAAACAAGTTAAGGTTGTACGTAGTGACAATGGAACGGAGTTCACTTGTCTTTCAGCATATTTTCGAGAAAAAGGAGTTATTCATCAAAAGTCTTGTGTTGCGACTCCTCAACAGAATGGACGTGCGGAGCGTAAACACAGACGCATCCTCAATGTAGCACGAGCATTGTTATTTCAAGCTAACCTACCGATTCGGTTTTGGGGAGAAGCCATTTTGACCGTTGCGTTTGTGATTAACCGCACGCCATCATCCATTCACCACAGCAAGACTCCTTATGAGCTGTTACATGGTGTCAAACCTTCTTACTCGCAGTTACGGGTGTTCGGTTGCGCGTGTTACACACATCAGCGTACTCGAACTAAAGACAAATTTGAAGAACGTAGCCACCTTTGTGTGTTTCTTGGCTATCCATTTGGGACTAAAGGATGGCGTGTCTATGATGTTGAACGGGATGAGATTCTGATTTCAAGAGATGTGGTTTTCAAAGAGACAGTGTTTCCTTTTCATGAAATCTCACCACCATCATCGACTGTTGTTGTTTCTCCTCGCGGTGACGAAGACTGGATTGTTTCTCCAACCACCATGTCTATACACAGGGGGAGCACTGAATCACCAACATCTGGCTTTACTTCACCTTCTCCGGCAGAGGAAGTCTCTCCGATCACGGAAACAGAAACAGAGCAACATCCTCTCTCCTCTGTTTCTCCGATATCGTCAGCTGCTGGTGAACCTTCTTCTCCGCCTATTTCCGCTGCTGTCACTGACTCACCAGTTCGGCCAGCTGGTTCTCAAGCTCCACCTGCAGTTTCGCCCATCATGTCTCCGGCGAAAAATTCAGATTCACAGACCACGGCTCCATTGTCTTCGGATCAGACTTTGTCTCCTACTGCTCTGGAGCCATCTGCTACAGCTTCACAAACGGGACGTGGTCGTCGTCATCGTGAACCACCTGCAAAGCTTAGTTACTATGTCCTTTATAGTGCAACCTGCAATAATACACTCTCTCACGACTCTCTCCTCTCTTCATCTTCCTCGGGGGTCCAAGGTATGTCATTGTCCTCTCTTTCACATTACGTGTCTGATGAACAATTTACTCATGTACATCGTGCCTTTTTGAGCAAGGTAACAGGTTCTTCAGATCCTAAACATTTTAAAGAAGTTGTTCTTCATGATATATGGAATGATGCGATGTACACAGAAGTTGGAGCTCTTGAGCAGCAATACACTTGGGACATTACGAATTTACCTCCTGACAAAGAAGCAATTGGGAGTCAATGGGTCTACAGGACCAAATATAATGCCGATGGTACAATTGAACGGTACAAAGCTCGCTTAGTTGTTCAGGGAAATAACCAAGTAGAAGGCGAAGATTGCAATGAGACTTTTGCTCCTGTCGTCAAGATGACAACAATTCAATCTCTCTTACGAGTCGTTGCAGCTAATGGTTGAGAGGTTTATCAGATGGATGTTGACAATGCTTTCCCCCACGGTGATCTCGAGGAGGAGGTATACATGAAATTACCACCCGGTTTTCACCATAAGTTTTCCGATAAGGTTTGTCGTCTCCGTAAATCTTTATATGGTCTGAAACAGGCTCCGCGTTGTTGATTTAAGAAGCTCTCGGATGCTCTTTTACGCTTCGGTTTTGAGCAATCTTATGATGATTACTCTTTGTTTTCTTATTCTAAGCAAAACATTGAGCTTCGTGTCCTAATCTATGTTGATGATTTGGTTATCACTGGCAATGATGCTTATATGTTGCAGAAGTTCAAAGAGTACTTACGCCGCTGTTTTTCTATGAAGTATTTGGGTAGACTCAAATATTTCCTTGGGATTGAGGTGATCGAGGTGCTGATGGTTTTTATCTCTCTCAGCAAAAATATGCCATGGATATCATTGCCGATTGTGATTCTTTTGACTCCAAACCGGTGCTCACACCACTTGAGCAAAACCATGGTCTTGCCTTGGATGATGGTCCGTTGCTAGTACATCTGAAGAAGTAAAGAAGACTTATTGGCCGTCTCATTTATCTCACTCACACACGTCCCGAGTTGTATTATTCTGTTCATGTATTATCTCAATTCATGCAGATGCCAAGAGAAGCGCATTAGGGTGCGGCAATTCGGGTAGTTCGGTACCTTCGTACATCTCCTGCTCATGGTATACTCTTGAAGTTCGATTCAGATCTTACGCTTTCTGTGTATTGTGACTCAGATTGGGCTTCTTGTCCTCTTACCCGACGGTCAATCAGTGGGTATGTGGTTATGCTCGGAGGTTCTCCTATCTCTTGGAAGACCAAGAAACATAAGACGGTTTCACACTCCTCCGCGGAAGCAGAATACCGGTTTATGGCAGCTGCTCTTCGAGAAGTCAAGTGGAATCGACGGTTGTTACACGGGTTAGGCGCCACTCAGACAACTCCGACTCGTTTCTTTTGTGATAGTAAAGCATCTATACACATTGCTGCTAACCCAGTCTTTCATGAAAGAACGAAGCATATCGAGTCCGATTGTCATTCCGTACGTGATGCAGTTCGTGATGGGATCATAGTTACACAGTATGTGCGCACAAATGACAGACTTGCAGACATTCTCACTAAAGCTCTTGGCCGCGTTCATTTTCAAGACTTAGTGTCCAGGTTGGGTGTTCAGGGTCCTCACACTCCAACTTGAGGGGGGAGTATTAGGTATATTAGATAAGGATGACTTATTAATTGTGATAAGTCAAGTTGAGGTTCCTATCTTTTAGGAGATTTGTGTTTATCGTTAGAGTCAATATGTATAAGTATCGGTGGAGGTCATTTAATAACAACAACACTTTCATTCATATAAATTCTATACTTATGTAAAAGTATTGGGCATGGGTCTCACAAACTTATTAATAAAAGGCAATTAGAGTCGATTCCGCGATGTGCACGGATATATTTGTTGGGGTCAAAAACGGTAACATCAAAATCGACGCCCGAAACTTTCGGAGGCCTCCAAATACAAACTTCGAATTGAAACGAAACCACCAAAAGCGTTGGAGAACCGCTTCGCTCCAGAGAAATGTATAAACGTCGATTGACGCCAAACCTACGAACGAGTCTTGGAACTGATTGACGACTGAACTAGAGGTCGATCTAGATGTCGATTGGAACCAAGACCGGAGGTCCGTCTTGGCGCCAATTGGTGCCAAGATAGAAGGTTTGTCTTGGCACCAACTGGAGCCAATTGGCGCTAAGACAGAGTGTCTGTCTTGGCGCCGGTTGGCGATGAGGTGCGGATAACGTTCAGCCGTAATTCGTTGACTGAACCACGTCCTTTCCGATCGTCATTTCCTTCGAATCGTCACTTGATCGNCGATTGGAATTCCCGTCAAACCGTCGTAATGACAATCGTGAGGATTCATCTTTTCCGTAGGATTTCGTATCGATCGTGTAAAACGATGACTATTAACTTAAGCACCGGAAGAGTCTAAACTATACGATCAATCCTACCATTTCACGAAACTATCATTGCAAAGCCATACGAAGAATGACTTCTCTGAAAGGAATCGTAAAAGTCACTTAGCCGCGAAACGGCCCGAAAGGGCCCAAACCGCGATGATAAGTCCACTTACGATTCTAGACGAGAATCAGCCCATTTGCTGTGACGGCTTCGCTAGGGTTTCGTGATTAAATTCAAAGTCGGCAGGATAAGAAAAGATCTCGAAAAGGGATACATGCGAATCGAGGAAAAGGAATATTTCCACGGAGGGATAAGCACGAATCGAGACGGAAAGGAAACGAGCAAAGTCCACGAAGATCTATATAAAGGACGCAAGGATGATGGTTGAGAGAGGGGACTTTTGAAAAAACAGAACTTTTCGTCACCGCAAAACACTTAGAAAAACTAGGGTTCTTAC
>OVAN01009314.1:0-17088 GCA_900406275.1 Anastatica hierochuntica | reverse complement strand
TCATTTTTGTGTTTGACCAACAATTTTGAGTCATTTTTGAAATCACCCCAAAACTAATTAGAGTGAGTATCATTTATTTGAATTCATTAGATACATTAAATATATTTAATAAATTTCTAAAACTTTAATTTAAAAAATCACACATGAAAAAGTTGTGTACTATTGTTTTAATAAGATAGATATTATTCAAAAAATTATCTAGAATAGTACAAAACAACATTCTAAATCTAGTTTATTACCTCCGTAGCAAAGACTGTCAAACTAGTCATTACAAGAAGGCATTCAATTTGCATAGAGATTTCCTACCAAATCCTTCGCAAATGCTTATTTGCAAGAGATTTGCGAGGAAGACAGTTCTCTCGAAAATGAGTCACGCAAGTGCCTAGTAAATTTTGCGAGGGAACAGTTTCCTCGCAAAATTTGCGTCACAAATAGTTTCAAATTTGCGTCATAGACTAGTCTCTAATTTTCATAGAAACATATGTGTAATAAATGTCTCGCAAATCCGTATGCGACCAATTTGCAAAGAAAAAAATATATATTAGCAAAGGATTTGCGAGGATTTTCGCAAATCTCTAGCAAGAAGATTTTTTTTCTATGATTTTTTGTATGTTTGAAGTTATGAATAAGATGGAAGATGTGGAGGTATATTTATAAAAAAGATATACTACAGATTTGCTATAGATTTACCATTCGACTATTTTGTGATGGATTTGTTACTAATTTGCAAGGGATTTTAATTTGCAAGAGATTTGCGACCATTAAATCCCTCACAAAAAATTGTTACTATCGTTTAACATGCGGTTTACAGAATTCAGTAAATCACACAAGTTGGTCGCCACTTTTCCATTGCAAATTTGCGACTAGTTTGCGAGACAACCAGAAATCTTTGCATAGTCCTCGCAAATTCATTGCAAACTTGAGATGGATTAGCAGGTCTTCATTTTCCTCGCAAATTTGTGAGGGGTTTGCGTGTAGATTGTATTCCCTCGTAAATTTGAGAGGGATTTGCCGAAATTGTCTTCTCGGTAGCAAATATCTCGCAAATTTATGAGGGAATGTTTCCCTCCCAAAACCGTTGTTTTCTTGTAGTAAATATACATTTTTAAAAATATCATCGTTGTCCTTGTATCTAATTTGTAAAGTTTATTCATTTAAAATCAAAATTACCACTAGACCCTTATCTGCCCAACTATATTCGCTATAGCTCTATTGTCCCTCTATCTAAATATATGCGATAAATTTGCGTACACTTCGTCTAATTCTACAATTAGGGATTGCTAGTGAAAGTTAAGATGCCTTTATCGGATTATGAACCAAAATCTGATGTATAAGAAAGTGACATACCGCTTCAAGATCCTTTCAAACTAATTGATCTTAATAGATAAGTAACATATTATATAAAAATACACCGTAGATAAGAAGCATTACATAAAGATAGTAGATAAGCTACACTACACATCATTCTCTTAAACAAGTAGACTAGTAACATGAACACAACCACATCAGTTGCAACCATATTTTTCCAACATGACACATGTCCTTCTCTCTTCTTGACATCGAGTAAGGTTTTGAGACTACCAATATTTGCGTCATTCTCGTCTTGGAGCTCATAGTCTCTTTTTTATTGTTCTGCATGTTGAGACGTATTTTTCCGAGGCATGATCATAATTATGGTTATTGTCAGTCTTATCTCCAAATCTAAATATGTCTCGATGCTCTTTGAATTCTTTCCTTAATAAATTGTGATCACGAGTGGCCATCTTGTCCAGAAATTTCCATTTTTAAGAAGTTTCTATGCCCAAACACACATACATCAAACAATGCTTACACTAGATTTACATATATACATAAGAGACATCTAATCTGAAAAATTTGCTTATGCCAAATTTGCTTTTGAAGTATCTTTAAAAAAATACATGACCATTTTTACAGTATCACATTGATGTCATGATTCGTTAACGACAACTCTTGCTCCTGTTATAAGCTCGTACCCATCGTTCATTCTATTGAATGTCCCAGTCGCTTCACTATGGTGTGGGATATGAAATTGTGGGAGGCGACAATGTTAATCGTCACTAGGACTTTGATGTTTTCAACGGGCGCCCATCAACTTTATTGTCTTAGGAGAAGAGAGCCCTGACACCAAGTTCAGTGAAATCTTAGCCAACTCGGTTACCTCCAATGATTCCTTCACCATCAATTCCCTTCATCTTCATACATTTATGCCCCGGAGTTGTTAGGTCTTACAATCAATACATAGAGCTCTTTTATTGACACACTTATCAGAGTGATAACGTTCATTGCATTAGAAGCATATTCCCTAAACTTTGTGTAACACCCGACCCCGAAGGGTTTATGTTTAGCTAAATCTGGTACAGTGCAAACCGTGTTTTGCAAAACCACCAATTTTAACTCGAACTGATCGCTTCTGCGCTGGAATATGCTTAACAAAAAAAATAGAAAAAGAAAGGAGGGGTGAACGACTTTCAAACAAACCGCTCATAGAAGACCAGACCAAAACCCCATGTCGATAGAAGATTAACCTAACCCCGAAGTCTAGAACCAGACCAAGCCACAAACACTTCACCGAAAGCACCAAAACATAACAAACAACATGGTCCTATCCCTCGAGTTCAATGATCGTCCACCCTCCGAAGAGGCTTAGTCATATAGCTTTAGTGACCCTAGGCACCACCCAATAGACACTTTATCGGTCTGACTAGACTACAGATGACAATCGACTTATCGCCACACCCTACGCGCAAATACGACTTCGGGATACAACAACCCCGCTTTGAATCCCCACCAAGTCCTAGGCCATACCCCAATGTGCAAGAACTACCCTTTGCCCCGCTGAGCCTACCTCATACACCTACCTTATAATCAACTCATTCATTTACATGTAGTTTACACTCTTCCGCAATTCTCAAACAATATTGATTTAGCCTGATTATTATTAAAGATATGATTATTATGTACAAACAATCAATATCATAACTATCAATACTCGCTTTGGCGATCAATCACAGAAGCCCATAATAAGGCATATAAAATCTCATATAAAAACAAGCAGACACTCGGCTAAGTCAATATAACTCATCTCGGAACATGGAAGGACTTGACCTAGTCTAACGCGTGCTAACCTAGTAAACAACTTTATTGGAGGAAGCTTTTAGTGACCTTCACCTTAGCCTAGAATTCTGAAGCGAACCTGAGATGAAACCGATAAATCTGATGACTCTAAAACGATAGTTTCGAAACTCTATTAAAGTAGACGAACTAAACCGATTAAAA
Organism: Anastatica hierochuntica; assembly: GCA_900406275.1. Classification (NCBI taxonomy): domain Eukaryota; kingdom Viridiplantae; phylum Streptophyta; class Magnoliopsida; order Brassicales; family Brassicaceae; genus Anastatica; species Anastatica hierochuntica. Next base: position 13,791 of record OVAN01009314.1, on the reverse strand, counting down.
TGGCAGATTTGAAACCTTCTAATCACGAAAGAATAACACGAGAACTAACTGTTAACTTTTAGATCCCAACATTCAGAATGAGGCCATATATGCCATTTAGCCGTAGACTCTAAGTTTACTCCGATCAGAGGCCCTTTGTTTAACCAAAATATCTCCGCCGTTAGATTGGTTGCAGACGCGAATTGCATCGTTACTTCTCAGGAAAACAATCATAGCTATGCAAGCACGAAATCATAATCCGTTTGTTGCACTGATAGATAAAAAGGTCAACAACAAATTGCCAGACTATCTTTTGTTTTGGTCGGCCGTTTCGCTCTTGCATCGAGACTGGTCACATAAATACTTGAGATAAGAAGCTTTGGAAACACATCAATAGCTCGAATAATAACCGTTGGAATCCAATCTCTACCGTTGATTCTTTAGCCTATAGTATCGTCAAGAGATCCTCCAATTTCCCGCTTCATCGGACTTCACACAAGTCTTGCATGTTCTCTCAAAGTGGCTGCAACAGAATGGTTTTTTTCACCTCGACAGCTTTGGTTTATTCTTGGCAAAGAAGCAACCCAAATAACTTTTGCTATGCAACTCCGATCTTGATTCCGTTTGGTCATGTGTTGATTCTTGGCAACGTAATCTATTCGTAAAACTACTTTTGCGAGGCTTAGATCTTCCGGATCCGACCTAAACAACTCATGCAAAACCCCCTCTCAACCATGACTTTCTTCATCTTCCGTTCTTTTCTTCTCCACCACCTCCACCCTCAGTCTGCTCCTGCTGTTCTCGGCTACGACTCTGGCTGTTGGAGACTTGTGGTGGTGTTAGCTCGGGTGATGATCATGGTGGCTCCAGTGATAATCGTGGTGATGATCGTTGTAGTGGCTCCTCCCCCTCCTTCTTCACTGGACTGCCCTGTCTTGAGTGTTTTTTTCTCCTGCCTTGGGTTCAGATCTTTACCCTTGGCTCTTTTGTGTCTTTGGAGTCCGATATGTCTGGATGAAGATTTTCCCATAAGCTGAATGTCAAATCTTTTTCAAGCAATTGCTCAGCGCTCATCCATCTGATCAAATTCCGCATCACTCTATCCATATACTTCTCAAACATCGTCATTGTGACCATATCCTTAGGTTGATCTTCTACTGCAACAGGTTTCTCTGGTGCCATCTTCTTCTTTAGATCTTTAGTGCTCTGATATCAAGTTTTTACGTGTCATTTGTAACAAAGAAGAACAGAAAGATTGAAGAGAAAAGATACTGATTTGTATTGATTATAATAGCGATTACAGACTTGAGAGACTTAATATTGGGAGTCCCTCTCCTCCCACAAAATCGTGTGATCTTAATGATATCTTTCTCTCTGTCCTTAACACTCTCTATATACTACTTACTCACCTTAGACAGCCCACGCACACATAATGCCCATAACCAGGGTCTTATTTGACTTAACTAAAAGATCCTCCACTTAACCTGAGTTAAGCCTTCATAATCTGCATCTTCCTTTGGTATTGGTAAATCACTGGTGGATGTGAGGCTTCATATCTATCAATTTTCTAGTGGAACAGAAGCTACATCTCAACTTTATTCTTTGTTTCTTCCATATACTGCACAAGGCTCTTTAAGAAACAACACAACACTGACTATATCCTCCGTTGTTCTCACCAATAGGCTCAGTAATAGTTCCGAACAGTTTATCAGGTTACTAAGCAGAACCCTTTACCGTCTGCACTTGCTTATTTTGTCCCTGCAAGTAGATGTTACAAAAGCTTATATCCACAGATTTTAAACTCTCTTCTATCCATCATATGGACGAAGCAATTTTGTTTGCAAGAGACTTGACTCACAGTTCCCTTTTGTGCTATTAATCTCCTGCTTGAAGGAGCTCGAGCTATTGACGAAGCAGCCGCTGCTGCTGCTACTCGAATCCTGCAAAAGCATATTTTCCAGTGGCTCAAACATCATTACATGTGTGTCATTATGCCATCAGAGTATTAACCCAACCTTTTATGTACGTCAACATATTCATCAGTTTCATCAACAATCTCTTCCTGCAAAAGTTCTTCAAACACATCTTCCAGTGTGATGATACCGATTACTTCGCCATCCTCAATATCCTCAGAAGTATGCAAGAACCCATGTGGTACAGTCTCATTGTTTTGAAGTAATGATTGTCTGTTAGCCTTATCAATCTGGACAATAACATTGTCGTGGTTTCCTTCTCTTTTCAGTAATAGAGGTGCAGTCAGATCAGAGTCCGTAATGGAGGTATTGCTTTCGTCAATGTTTTCTTCAAGTAAAGTTGAAGGAGGACCTTTGCTTTTCCCCTTGACCTTCACAACTGCAGCCATGTGACTGCTTCCTTTTTGAAACTCATTCAGTATATTATATAGAGGCATATCAGCTGGAACCCTATTGAAGCATTATAATAACACAATATGAAATTTTATTCTGCACAGAGATGCTTTCGGAACCAAAATGGTTAAAAAGAACAGAAATGCCAAAACCTTGGAATTCTGCGTATGCAAATTGCGCTCACAGGGGTCTCTGTTTCAGGTCGAACTGTGAGTAGACTTTTCACCTAGCCAGCAGAGGAGTTGCTTGTTTAGAGTTCTCCCAAACAATGATAAGCAACCATTGAAACATTCAAATAATAGTCAAAACACTTACCGGGAGAAGTCCGATAATGTTTTTTGGATTGCCAGAGTACACAGGAACACGACTATGGCCTCGTGCGAGAATCTTACCCATAGCTTCCCTATGAGATTATTTACACAAAAAGCAGAATAAAATGTTGCAGAAGCAATGGCCACGCAAGAGTTTCAGAATCAATAATAGAGGGGGATGGAGACAACGACAGCAGCAGAAGGGAATTAAAACTCACCAATCTAGCTTTGAATTTAAATCCAAGGAGAAGGTTGATTCAATTGGTGTCATGGCTTCCAGTGCAGTCTGTTAAACCAAGTACAAGTTTCCCGTAAATAATATTTCACTATTTCTAGACAGATGCAGCCACAATTCAGGAATTCTAGATAGACAAGTATTATCTCACACACACCTTCTCGGTCAAATCAAGTGCCCCACTAATGATTGTCGTCTCATCATGCGTAAGTTCACCTCCCTTGCCAGCCTAAAACCAGTCACAGCAACAAGGTAGCCCAATTAGTAACCTGAGACTCTAAAATTTGAAAGGAAGAAAAATAAAAACTAGTCAGCATTCTCCAGAGTTTCTAATACCTCTTGGCTGTGAATGGATACAAGAGCTTTCAACTGAGCCCGCCTAAATAAAGCGTCATTGTGTCCCAGCACCAAATCCAAGATCTATCAAAAAAGCATAAAAGGGGTTAACCCCAAAGAGAAAATATAAAGTGCAACTGAAATATGAAACTCATTGTATGCAGCAGGAATCAGCATAAGAGGATATGGAAGCAGCAATAAAAGAAGGAATAATTACAAACGACATTAGAGAGAGAGAGAGAGAGCCTTTTAATTGCTCACAAGTAGATAATGATCAACCTTAGACAGGCACCAAGTCAAAAAAAAGGAAATGTCTGGGGAACAACAATATACATGTAGAGAAAAAGTAATCAAGAATAAACCTTTCCGATAGGATAGGCAATCGGGTAGCAGAGAATCATCAAAATGCGGACAAGCCAGACAAAATTGGCTCCAACGGCGAGTCCATACCTGGTACATATGGCTTGAGGAATAACCTTAGAGGATGAAAAAAATGTTCAAATTAGTAAAAGCCAAAAAGAAAGGTAGAATAAATAGCAAAAGGCATACATACCTCACCAAAAGCAAGAACAAAAGTGACAGAAAGAATAATCGCACCATATTCATTAAATAACTTATCAAAGTATATAGGAAGCCCCTGCCAAAATTCCCATTAATCAAGTAAGTGAAGTATCTTATATAAGTTTCGAAACACTTCGAATATGAGATGTAACCTCCATTGCAGCAGCATTACAGAGGAGCAATGTCACTAAAAGCTGATGCTGTTTCTGAACAACCGGCAAAATTGCAACTGAAACATTCAACCAACATTTGATCAGATCAAAATTGAAAAAGAGGAAGAAGAAGAATAAGAATCACCGGCTTGTTTCTTCTCGTTGGGGGGTGCCACTGCGTTGGAGAATTTCGAGCTCGACGAGACCAAGAGACATAAGCCCCAAAGTCAAACCAGACATAATTCCGGCGAACAGGACAAGGAAACAAGACACGCCGGCGTAAACCATCCACCACAAAGATCCAAATGGGATCGCCTCGCCTCTGTTACTGCCGTTAGATTGTCCTAATCCGGCCAACATCCTCGCAGCCGCCACCGCATTAATAAGATGCATCTTCTTGTTAAGATCAGAAGTGATTATTATTAAAGATGATCTCACTGTTGTGTATCTGTGTGATGCTGTGCAAGACACGGACGGCCTTTTCTTTTTCTTTTTTCCTTTTCTTCAATTCGATGTCATTACCAACTTTATCCAGTTCAGTTCGAGTACAACTTCTAGAACAAACGGAGAAAGAATAAAACCAAATTCTCTTTTAGATCCCAAATTTATTCATTGTTTCAGAAACACCCCTTTACTTTCTCCCAGCGTATTCATGGATAACAATCTTGTGAAGCAACAAATTATTTTTTGAGAAATTAAGCCTATAACTAAAAAAATCAATATTAGCAGATGTGTCTCCAAAAATAAGAACATGTTGTAATTTCTACAATATTTTCTATTTTACGTCTATTTCACCGATCCAATTTCTTTTCTTTTTTTTTTTCAATTCTTTCTTTTTCTACATTTTTTCCACTATTCACCTTTACCATTTTTAGTTGAACTTTTATTTTATTTTATATGAATGTTTAATAAAACCTTTTATAATACAAAAAAACGTGAATTTTTAACATTTTCTGTAACTAAAAATTTTAAAAACAAAGACATATTTCATAATGATATTTAAATAATATTGTAAGTTACGTAATTATAAAATAGTCCGTCTACGTGAGACTATTTATTGCAATTCACAACACTCTATTCATTTATTTTTTTCAGCATTGTTTTTGTTAAATACGTCTCTCTAGTTTTTTTAATACTTTTTATATTGCATGTTAGGTAATTTTATTTCCTTAGAGTCTGACCATAGCTAGACCAATGAGACATAAACAAACTCCCTAGTTGAACGTGTAAACCAAGACCATAACCAAGGACATACTGCCAAGCCGAGGTCATAACCGAGGTAGGGCGGATATTCTCATTAGTCAATCTAAATCTTAAGAGATAAGGAAAAATACCTTAAAAAATTAACGAAAATATTCCTTATTGTATAGATAGACTCTAATACAGAAGTTATCCATAAAGAAATATGGAAACACTCTGATTCGATAACTATAAATACAAAGGGAAGAACCCTAGTTCAAGGATCCGAAACTTAACACAAACACATATACATTGTAATCAATTTCTTATCATCTATAAAGAATCGCTTTACAAGCTCTTTTAACATCTCTTTACCTCATCTCTCAAAACCCTTCTGTTCTTGTTCTTTTCCATCGAAGAATCACAAAAAACCCCAAACAGTTTGGCGCTAGAAAGAGGGGGATTTCAACAAGAACAAAACAACAAAAATGAGCGAATCTAATAGTTCCTCCAAACCAGAGAATATCAAAAACCTCGGATCCACGTCCATGTAAACAGCACCCGAGACAGCGGGCGATGCGGCGATCGCGGTGAAACTTCAAGAGTACGAGCAGATCACGATGAGGCTAAGACAAAATGAAGCTCGCCTGAAGAAGTTAGAAGATGAGAAAACAATTCTCAAAGCCTCGACGACGGAGAAAAGCGCTCAGACATCTGACACATGCACCTAAGGACACGAGAAACGTGTCAGGTTCAAGAGGAAGGTTCCACCAATGCAGTCGCTGGACGAGACACCGTGAACGGTCGTAAAAGAGGTAAGAATGTATCAAACTCCAAGCTCGGGTCTAACCCGAACTCCTAGCTCCAACCATAAAAACGGCCCTAGAAAACCTTATGAAGGAAGCGCTCAAGAGGCCCATGGTTTGGAAGCCATGCTAACGACAAGGCTTAAAGCTATGGAAAACAAGATAAAACATTTACTAGGGGTAGCTATGTCAATCATTAAGAGCGCCCGTAATTTCTACGCTGACACACCATTCCTCGAAGCCATCACTCTTAGCGAAGTTCCTAAGAGATTCACTTGGCCAACCATGGCCTTGTACGATGGAACCTCTGACCTTGACACGCACATAGCCCGATATCACCAACGTATCATTACCGCCCCTATCGGCCATGAGCACTTGGAAGTCTGTATGTGCAAAGGATTTAGAGCAACCCTCACAAGCCCAACACTGATATGGTACTCCAACCTCGGCAACGTCTGTTGGGGTCAAAAACAGTAATATCATAATCAACATCCAAGACTTTTGAATAACTCCCTAAAGAGCTCAAGAGATAAGTTTCCGGGTGATAAGAAATCACCATAAAAATTGGAACCCGCATCGCTTCAGAGACACGAGCAAGGTCTACTCACCCGTGGGCGACTAGACTCATCACGAAGTCTAATCGCCCATGGGCGACTAGACACGAACAAGGTCTAGTCGCCCACGGGCGACTAGACTCATCATAAAGTCTAGTGAGGGGCGACTAGACACAGACAAGGTCTAGTCACCCTTGGGCGACTAGACACAGACAAGGTCTAGTCGCCTCTGGTCGACTAGACACGGACAAGGTCTAGTCGCCCCTGGGCGACTAGACACATCATGAAGTCTAATCGCCCCTGGGAGACTAGGCACGGACAATGTCTAGTCGCCCATGGGCGACTAGACTCCCGACAAAGTCTAGTAGCCTATAGGCGAATAGACACGAGCAACTTCTAGTCGCCCACGGGCAACTACACTCATCACGAAGTCTAGACGCCCGTGGGCGACTAGACACGAACAATGTCGAGTCGCCCCTCGGTGACTAGACTCTCGACAAAGTCTAGTCGCCCATGGGCGACTAATCACGAATAAGGTCTAGTCGTCCACAGGCGACTAGACTCTTCACAAAGTCTAGTCGCCCATCGGGGACAATAAATAGACAATGTCTAGTCGCCCCTAGGCGATTACACTCTCGACAAAGTCTACTTGCTCATGGGCGACTAGACACAAATAAGTTCTAGTCGCCCACTGGCAAGTAGACTCATCACGAAGTCTAGTCGCCCATGGGGGACTAGACACGGACAATGCCTAGTCGCCCATGGGCAACTAGTCTATCGACAAAGTCAAGTCGCCCATGGGCGACTAGACCCTCGACAAAGTCTACTCGCCCATGGACGACTAGACACGAACAATGTCTAGTCGCCCGTGGGCTACTAGACTCATCACGAAGTCTAGTCGCCAATGGACGACTAGACACAAACAATGTATAGTCGCCCACGGGCGACTAAACTCTCGACAAAGTCTAGTCACCCATGGGAAAGTAGACTAACACTATTTCTAGTAGCCCATGGGCGACTAGACTTATCACGAAGTCTAGTCGCCAGTGAGTGACTAGGCATAAAAATGTCTAGTCGCCCCTCGACGACTAGACTCTCGAAAAAGTCTAGTCGCCCATGGGCGACTAGACACAGACAATGTCTAGTCGCCCCTGGGCGACTAGACTCCCGACAAAGTCCAATCCCTTATGGGTGACTAGACACGAACAATGTCTAGCGCCCATGGGCGACTAGACTCTCGACAAAGTCTAGTCGCCCATGGGCAACTAGACACAAACTATGTCTAGTCGCCCACAGACGACTAGACTCATCACGAAGTCTAGTCGCCCATGGGCGACTAGATTCTCGAAAAAGTCTAATCGCCCATGGGCGACAAGACACGGACAATGTCTAGTCGCCCATGGGCGACTAGACTCACGACAAAGTCTAATCCCCCATGGGCGACTAGACACGGACAATGTCTAGCGCCCATGGGCGACTAGACACGGACAATGTCTAGCGCCCATGGGCGACTAAACTCTCGACAAAGTCTAGTCTAGTCGCCCATGGGCAACTAGACAAAAACTATGTCTAGTCGCCCACAGGCGACTAGACTCATCACGAAGTCTAGTCGCCCACAGGCGACTAGACTCATCATGAAGTCTAGTCAACCCCAGGCGCCTAGACTCATCATGAAGTCTAGTTGCCCAAGGGCGACTAGACTCTCGACAAATTCTAATCGCCCATGAGCGACTTGACACAGACAATGGCTAGTCACCCATGGGTGACTAGACCCTCGACAAAGTCTAGTCGCCCATGGGAAACTAGATACGAACAATGTCTAGTCACCCACGGGCGACTAGACTCATCACGAAGTCTAGTTGCCCATAGACGACTAGACACAGACAATGTCTAGTCACCCACGGGCGACTAGAATCTCGACAAAGTCTAGTCGCACATGGGCGAATAAATAACGAACAAGATCTAGTTGCCCACGGGCGATTAGACTCATCACGAAGTCTAGTCGCCCATGTGTGGCTAGACACGGACAATGTCTAGTCACCCCTCAGCGACTAGACTCTCGACAAAGTCTAGTCGCCCATGGGCGACTAGACACGGACAATATCAAGTCGCCCCTCTACGACTAGACTCTCAACAAAGTCTAATCCCCCATGGGAAATTAGACACAGAAAATTTCTAGCGCCCATGTGCGACTAGACTCTCGACAATGTCTAATCGCCCATGGGCGACTAGACACAGACAATGTCTAGTCGCCCATGGGCGACTAGGGCGACTAGACTCCCAACAAAGTCTAATCCCCCATGGGCGACTAGACACGAACAATGTCTAGGGCTCATGGACGATTAGACACAGAAAATGTTAAGCTCCCATGGGCGACTAGACTCTCGACGAAGTCTAGTCTGGTCACCCATGGGCAACTAGACAAAAACTATGTCTAGTCGCCCACAGGTGACTAGACTCTCGACAAAGTTTAATCGCCCATGGGCGACTAGACACTGACAATGTCTATTCGCCCACGGGCGACTAGACACAGACAATGTCTAGTCTGCCATGGGTGACTAGACCCTTGACAAAGTCTAGTCATCCATGGGCAACTAGATACGAACAATGTCTACTCGCCCAAGGGCGACTAGACATCACGAAGTCTAATCGCTCATAGACGACTAGACACAGACAATGTTTAGTCACCCACGAGCGACTAGACTCTCGACAAAGTCTAGTCCCTCATGGGCGATTTGACACTCACTATTTCTAGTCGCCCATGGGCGACTAGTCTCTCGACAAAGTCTAGTCGCACATGGGCGAATAAACACGAACAAGTTCTAGTTGCCCACGGGCGACTAGACTCATCACGAAGTCTAGTCACCCATGGGCGACTAGACACAGACAATGTCTAGTCGCCCCTCTGTGTCTAGTCGCCCCTCGGCGACTAGACTCTCGACAAAGTCTAATCCCCCATGGGCCATTAGACATGGACAATTTCTTGCGCCCATGGGCGACTAGACTCTCGAAAATGTCTAATCGCCCATGGGCGACTATACACGTATAATGTCTAGTCGCCCATGGGCGACTAGACTCTCGAAGAAGTCTAGTTACCCATGGGCGACTAGAAATGAACAAGGTCTAGTCACCCACGGGTGACTAGACTCATCTTGAAGTGTAGTCGCCCATGGGCGACTGGACACGGACAAGGTCTAGTAGCCCATGGCGACTAGGTTCATCACGAAGTCTAGTCTCCCATGGGCGACTCGACGTTGACAATGTCTAGTCGCCAATGGGTGAGTAGACACGGAAAATGTCTAGTTGCCCATGGGCAACTAGAAACGAACAATATCTAGTTGTCCACGGGTGACTAGACTCATCACGAAGTCTAGTCTCCCATGGGCGACTAGAAACTGACAATGTCTAGTTGCCCATGGGGGACTTGACATGGACAATGTCTAGTCGCCAATGGGCGAGTAGACACGAACAATGTCTAGTCGCCCATGGGCGAGTAGACACGAACAAGGTCTAGTCGTCCACGGGTGACTAGACTCATCACGAAGTCTAGTCGCTCATGGGCGACTATAAACGAAAAATGTCTAGTCGCCCATGGGGGACTAGACACGGACAATTTCTAGTCTGCCATGGGCGACTAGACGCTCGACAAAGTCTAGTCGCCCATTGTCGACTAGACACGGACAGATTCTAGTCACCCACGGTTAACTAGACCATGTTCTCTTCATCATCCTATCCTTTGGATCTTTCCTTGAATGTCTCTCGTTTTGTCTCGATTGGAATTCCCATTAAAGTTTCGCGATAATGATCGTAAAGACTTGTTCTTTTCGTAAAAACTACGTATCGATCGTATAAAACAATAACGGTTAACTCGAACCTCGATATTATCTAAGCTATATGATTGATCTTGTCATTTCGTGAAACAGTAACCGTGTAATCGCATGAAGAACGACTTCTCCGAAAGAAATCATAAAAAATCACTTAATCACAAAACGGCCCAAGAATGCCCAAAACGCGACAAAGGTCCGCTTACGATTTCGGATGAGAATGGGTCAACTATGCTTACAATTTACCCGAGTTCCGCAAAAGATAAATGTCAAGTTTAGAGATAAATATGGAAAAATCGAGAAGATAAGGAAGATTTCCACGAAACGATATACTTGAATCATAAAAGGAATATTTCCGCAGAAGGATATCCTCAAATAGGGGGAAGAAAAGGAAAGAGGACCGACCTACGAAGGCATATATAAGGGAGACGAAGGAGAGGGACGCAAACACACAAAAATTCTACATAACTTAGCACTTAGAGAGATTAGGTTATTTTTCCGTTTTTTGTTAGCGAGCTGCGACTCAACTAGGTTTACAAGTCTTACGTTGTTTGAACAAGGGAAATCGCCTACAGCTGTTGTGGCCAAGGTTTATCACCTGTTGTAACGCTCACACGCAGATTCGGAATAAGATCTCGATTTCTCAATTCTTGTTTTGATTCCTTTTTTTTACTTTTACTTCGTCTGTTATTTCGTATTCTGATCTCTTGACGTTTGGCTTAGGAGAAATCTGAGACCTCAAGGAAAGTTAGGATTTCTTGGCTTTCCTCCGATTACGAAGATCGACAGTGTGAATTTTGGTTCCCACAGTTTGGCGCTAGAAGGAGGGTATTCGCAGATTTTTTCACTCCGAATCACAGATCGATCAAGAAACGATATGTCTAAACTAAAAGACGATGTTGTCGTCTCTTTCAAGGATAGAGCAATGGTCGATCAGGCCAACCCTCGCAACGATCTCTTTGTTGTCGAATTGACAATTCAAAATATCGATGTCGCAAGAATATTAGTCGACACTGGATGTTCGGCTGATATTAGCTTTAAAAACACTCTCGAGAGAGTGGAAATCAAAATCTCTGAAATCACAGAAAGTCCGAGCCCTGTGATAGGCCTCTTGGAAGAAACTACTGTGACCCTTGGCTCGATTAACCTTACGGTTAAAGCTAGGAGCGTAGCAAAAATCATGGAGTTCTTAGTTGTAGATCGCCCTAGTTCATACAACGTGATCATGGGCATTCCATGGCTAAAATCCATGCAAGTCGTACCATCTACATAACATTACTGTCTCAAATTTCCAACCCCCTTTGTAATCAAAAAAATTTAGGGAGACTGTAACTTATTTTAGGTCTGTTTCGCTGCCGAACTAAAGCGTAAAAATACAACAGCATAAGCTCTCTCCCAAAAGAAAAAGAAAAAAGTTCTGCCGAAGACGTCTCAGAACAAGATCAAACCAAGATCTTCTGGCAGTTACGGAAAGCCGAAACCTTGGAAGAGAAACGCAAACCGACTTGCGAGCCCGTTCTCTCGGTATGCCTCGACGAAGAGTTCCCTGAGCGTTGCGTTGAAATTGTCGCTAATCTCTACGATCCCATAAAAACGCAGCTTATAGCTTTCTTGAAAGAGAACCTTCACACGTTTGCTTGGACCGCAGAAGACATGCAAGGAATTGACATCAATGTGACATGTCATGAACTCAACGAGGATCCAACTTTCAAACATAAAAGGCGAAAATTGGAACTAGAACGCGCTATCGCGGTCAATGATGAAGTTGAAAAACTCATCAAAGTCGAGTCTATAACAGAAGTTAGATACCCAGATTGGCCCGCCAATCCCTTTGTAGTTAAAAAGAAAAACGGAAAATGGCGAGTCTTCGTTGATTTCACCAATCTCAATAATGCATGCCCGAAGGACAACTTCCTGTTGCCACAAATTGATCGCTTAGTAGAGGCCACGACGGGAAACAAACTCTTGTCATTCATGGATGCTTTTTTGGGATATAATCAGATTATGATGAACGATATATTCCCACAACGACTCCATTGACTCCTTCGCCACGCTAACGGATCGCTTTATCAAGCAGTTCACCAGCAGCCATACTCTGAGACGTACCTCGGACGACCTCTATAGAGTAAAAAAAATAAGAAGATGAAAGCCTTAGGGAGTAAGTCTGCTGATTCAACCAAGCAAAAATATCGGTGCCCAACTGCGTTGCCTCTACAGCTATCTCAGCTTTCAGGCAAGGGTTGTTGGTTAACGGTGACCTCTGCAAAGACCCCACTAAATACTCTTGGCATACGATGGAAGACGTCCTTTCTATGGCCTAGGCGCGAAACTTTTTACCAAAGAACTCATAATCAAGGAATCAGGCTAGGTACTCAAGGCTTTTTAGTGGTATGGCTTAAGTGTTTTGGGTATCAAAAACTGCGTCAAAATTCAAGACATTATGCAAAATCGCAGGAGAGAAAGAGTATATTGATATCCATGTCCCCTAACTACTTAAGCACAAACCACCAATTAGAAAAATAAACCACATATGTGCATTCTTCAGGGTGAATCCAATCAACATAGAGGTATGTAAATGCTAAATTCGAGACAAGATATACATAATTTAAAATGAATTTACTTTTTTCAGAACGAAAATCTGGTTCAAATTAGCATATCAATGACGTTTTTAAACTCTAAAACACCGATACAAAATGAAGAAATGCAACATATCCATCTAAACCACCTAAACACCCAACACCGAGAAATCAAACACTCAGGACCGTGTCTAAAACACCTAAAATGTTCAATCCTACCTAAGCAATTAGAAGGATCATGTCTACCCTATTCTCTCAATTGTTTTTACACATGTGTGTATATAGGATGACAAAAAAATGCATGGAGAATCAAGAAGATAAGGTAAGGGTGTGGTGCCAGACTAAAGATAAGTCTTGTCACTCAGGATTACCGAAAAGGAAGGTAACTCCTTCCCTGAACCAATCATTCATTATAATTTTAGTTAAAAGCAGGCAAAATTTAAAATAACTCGAAGGAGAGTTCGACAACTCGAAGATCACATATATATATATAGAGAGAGAGACAAAGGTACTTACAAGTGCAATGTTGTTTTCTTCCAAGAACCTTTGTACTCAAGAGGACCCTTGGCTCTTTTGAGACAAAGGCTCATCCATAGTGGTTCTTAATTACAAAAAAATATACATTACACTGTGTTGGGGTCAAAAACTGTCCCGACGAAATTGATGCCTGGAAAGGTTCTCGAAACAATGTTCCCTCCTTCGGACTTGGGAATCGTGANCCGGTTTCAGAGCTTCGGAGGTAGTCAATCATGACCAATCTCCGCATAGAGTCTGTTCGTCCGAAAGAAACTAAGAACATCCGAGTATCAAGACTAGCATCGACGGTCCTCGGATAAACTTCCACACAACTATATACGTCCTCCGGAGCAATGCAAAACAACTAAAAGCCTTAGACAACCGCATTGCTTCGCA
>OVAN01009313.1:204-17088 GCA_900406275.1 Anastatica hierochuntica | reverse complement strand
CCATGGCCTAAATTACTCCCAACAGTTTGCCCCTTATTGCGCAGGTTCGATGCGAAGCTGTGGAATAATTTGTCTTCCATATTGCTTAGGCAGGAAGCCATTAGTTGCTCGGCCTTTTAACTGTGACTCGCATTCTGCTTTTTTCCCGTAGGTGTCTGCTTGCTTATAGCTTGAGTGACGTTTGGTAATGGACGTAATTGTGGCAGGAGGTTATGTCCAGCTCTTGGCGTCCGGCCTTAGGTCTTTGAATTTCAAACTTTGTGAATTGCTAACACTTCTCGGGGACTGTTATTTTGTTGGAAGATCTTAGCCGTTAATTTCGTGAAGATCTGAGGAAGAAATTGTAGTCGTTGATGAAGATTTTGCAAAGATTAGAGAGGAGGATTATAGTCGTTGTCGTTACGAAATCCGCGCCTGTGATTAGACGCGTGCGGCTAGACTTTGTCTTCTTCTCTTTCTTTTGACATTTAAATCTTTCTTTCTTCATCTCTTGCCTTTTATATTCACCTTCTTCCTTTTCTTGCTAGATTCTTTGCTTTCGGATTCATCGTCGGGCTCTTTTCGTCTACAATTTAAGGTTAGAACTCTTTTCTCCTTCCTCTTTTCGCTTATGCTAAGGTAGATTCGAGAGGATAACTTTAGGGTTCCAAATCGACCTTATTTTCTAAGTTTTCTTGCCCCAATCAATCCCTAAATCTGAGATCGAAACCTCTCTGGGCCAAGAATGACTAGCTCTGGCGATGAATTCTCCCTTGATGCTTCGTCGTTTTTTGGTGCTCGTGTTCGAAAGAGATACCAAATCAAGACGATCCCTTCTACTGAGGATGAAGGATTGTCTGAGGACATGGAAATCCTTGAAGCTAATCCTTGACCCTTGCGCTCTAATGTGGGTCTGGATCTTTTAAAGGTAGGTACTTTTTTTAATGTCAGTTCAGAGAACTTGGAAGGCTGGCGGAAGCAATACTCCATCAGGGAAAGTGCCAAACTGAGGGTGCCTGGGAAGAATGAGAGGGCCTCTGAGTGCCCTAGGGACGAGATATCCATGTACGAAGGCTACTTCAACGGAAGTGGTGGAGATCTCAGAGTTTCCATCTCCTGGGTCCAAGAGGAAGGGGACCTAGAGGGCTTCGGCCTCCACCAAAAAGCAGAATAATGTTCCTACCAAGCACTCCTCCTCCTCTGCTGGTGATATTGACGGTGCCCTGGAGCACCTGCAAAGCTCTGTCTTCCCTTTGCTCCCCTTCACTCATCCCAGTTCTGACAACCTGGGCATCCTTGACCATGTTCAGAAAGAGATGATCAAGGTAACTGATTTGCCCTTGGCTTCTACCTAGCTTTTTGTTTTTTCCTTTTCTTTTGGCTAACCTTCCTTCTCTTTTCTCTTTAGCTAGTTGTATCGATCTTCCATGCTAAAGATCAAATCGCCACGGAGGTAGTTTCTGCAGGAAAGGCCCAGGTAGAGGACTACCTTGCCAAGCTGAAAGCAGAGAAGGATAGGTCTGCTGCTCTGGAGAAGGAGCTGAAGGAGATAAAAGGGTTGCTCTGGGGACTAGAATCGGAGAAAGAGAAGGCGGCAGAGAAGGTCCTCACCCTGACTGAGGAGAAGGCGAAGCTGGAGGAAGAGATTGCTAGCCTGGATGCAAGGGTAGCAAACTTTACAGAGGAGATGTCTATGGCTATCAACGGCGCCAAGATCGTTGAGCGTTGAGAGATAGTTCGAGACTACCTCAAGGGGGAGGCAAAGTCTTGGAACTTGAGTGAGGAGTTCGATAATTACAAGATGGTGTTAATAGCAGAGGCAAAAGACAATGGCTTCGAAGCTCCCACCTTTGAAGATGATCCAGAGATTCCTCTGGCCATGGCTTCTGCAACCCCAGCGGACTCAGAGACAAACGCTGGGAAGTATGCTTCTCCTGATCCTCCAGCTGTCTATCCTCTTGTCCCAGAATCAAGAACCAATTCACTTTTCCCCTTGAGAGATTTTACCTTTCTTTTTTTGTTGATAATGATTTGCCCCTGTGTGGGCCTAGTTCTGCCCCTTGCGGGCTTTGTTAAAATTTTACATGGCCTTAGTTGTCTTAACTCTTTTATGGCCTTCCTAGTCTTGCTTCTGTTTGCCATTCGAGGCTTAAGACCCATGCTTTGGCCCTTCGTGGCCTTTTTATGAATGTTTTCTGTTTCTCTAATCTTCTTTTGCCTTTTTGTCTTAATAGACTCTTAACTTGGATTTAAAGATGACATTCATTGTATGGCTTTGACAAGTCTTTCACCCTTGGCCTCTTGATCGATTGGCTTCAAGCTATAAGCCTCTGGCCTTTGCATTTCGATCGTTTTGACTTCCGGCGTTTAACCTCTAGTCTCTTATCAATGTTCCGACTGTTTTGACTTCTGGCTTCTTAGACTCTAGTCTTCGCCGTGTCTTGTTAGAGCTTTGAGTTCCAAGTTGGGATAATCTCATTATCTCTCCTTTTTTTAGGGAATTTTGTTTCTTGTCTTTAGACAATGCTTAGGTCCTGAGATGTGTTTTTCTCCACTTTGGGTGAAAAGTAACTTTTGGCCTCCAGATACTTGGAGGTACCTTCTGGCTTTTTGGCATTCTGCTACCCGGAGGTAACCACTAGCTTGTTGGCCTCCTGATACCCGGAGGTACCTTCTGGCTTTTTGGTATTCTGCTACCCGGAGGTAACCACTAGCTAGTTGGCATTCTTCTACCCGGAGATAACCAAAAGCTTGTTGGCATTCTGCTACCCGGAGGTAATCACTAGCTTGTTGGCATTCTGCTACCCGGAGGTAACCACTTGCTTGTTGGCATTCTACTACCCGGAGGTAACCACTAGCTTGTTGGCATTCTGTTACCAGGAAATAGTTGTTTGCTTTTGCTGCATTCTGCTTCCTGCAGTGAAGCCACTTTCAGTCTTATTGGTTTTGCTGGTATTGATCTTCCGCGCAAAGAGATCCAAGTACCAGACTTTTCTACTACTTCCCACATCTGGGTAAGTAGGTATAGGTGATGCTCCGTGCTCAGGTCGTATAGCTTTTGCGTTTGATGTGATCTGGTAAGCAATGTTAAGCTATTTTTCTTTCTACTCAGCACTCAACTTTCCGGTTAGCCACTCTCTGTTAAGCAGAACAAGCAATTTGTTTGCCTCTTAGTTTCTTTCAGGTATTTTCTCTTGTTCAAGCAGAGTTTTTGAGCTTTTCGCTTTTTTGGAAGGGTATGTTGCTTGTATTAACTTATTTGCCCTTTGCTTTAACTGAATTTCTCTGTGAGAAAACAATTTTTTATCGATAGATATCCGTCCTTAGACGTAGCATGATTACATAAGAAAATGTGCAAAAGAAATTAAAATGTTCAAAGCCGAAAAACGTATCTGGTGTATGGTCGTCTGGGCCAGGAGCATTCTTTAGAAGAAACAAGACTTTAGGTGTAATGCGTTCCAGCTATTTGGCTGTACTTTTCTGTACCTGTCTTGTAACTTGTATGCCCTTGCTCCTTTGACTTCTACGATTTGGTATGGTCCTTCCTAGCTAGGCGCCAGCTTACCTGCGGCCTTGTCCTTAGTGTTGTCAAAGACTCGGCGTAGTACCCATTTGCCTTGCTGGAACATCCAAGTTCGTACTTTCTTGTTGTAGCTGCGAGCTACTTCCTGCTGGTACTTCCAATTTCTGAATCTTGCGGCTTCCCTTTTTTCGTCGAGGAGATCCAGGGACAAAGCCATCAGTTCTTCGTTCACTCTTGGAGTTAGAAGCTCTGACCTGGCTGTAGGGATGCTGACTTCAGCAGGGGATACAGCTTCCGTTCCGTAGACTAAGGCGAAGGGTGTTTCCCCTGTTGAAGTCTTGATGCTAGTCAGACATGCCCATAGGGTAGCTGGGAGTTCTTCGACCCAGTTGCCTTTGTCCTCGTCCATCCTCTTCTTCAGGAGATTGACTATTGTCTTGCTGGTGGATTCGGCATTCCCATTGGATTGCGGATGTCTCGGAGTTGCAAAACTTAGTTTTATACCCCAATCTTTGCAAAACTTTTTGAAGTTTTTGTTTGTGAATTGTGGGCCATTGTCTGTAACTATCTCCTGAGGTGTTCCGAATCGTGTTACCACGTTCTTCCAGAGAAACCTCTTGATTTGGACATCCGTAATCTTGCTTAAGGCTTCTGCCTCCACCCACTTAGAGAAGTAGTTCGTAACTACCAAAAGGTATTCCAGCTGGCCAGGAGCTATTGAGAATATTCCTACAATGTTCATTCCCCACTTCATGAATGGCCATGGAGAGCTTATGGATTTGAGGTTCTCTGGGGGTAGCTTGGATACTTGTGCATGCTTATGGCATTTGTCGCAGTATTTGGCCATTTTGAGGGCGTCGTGGGCCATTTTAGGCCAATAGTAGCCTGCCCTCTTGGCTCTCAGCACCAAGCTTCTTCCGCTAGAGTGAGATATGCACTCGCCTTCATGTAGTTCTTTGAGGACTAGGTCTGTGTCTTATGGCTTTATGCATTTAAGGTAAGGTCCAGAGAAAGACCTTTTTTAGAGTTTTCCATGGACCAGGCAGTAGCGAGACGCTTTCCTTTTGATCTTACGGCATTCACTCCTTATGTTGGGCAGGACGTCATCCATTAGGTAAGAAATAATTGGCGTCATCCATGTTTCTTCCTCTTCGATGTTGGAGACTTGAGGTCCTTCGGCGTCTTCGTCGGTAGCTGGCCATTGTAGTACCAACAAAGGTATACTAATTCGCTCCGTGGTTTTCAGAGCAGAGGCCAGATTGGCGAGGATGTCAACATGCGAGTTCTGCTCCCTTGGGATCTGTGTGAGTTTGCATGCTTTGAATGAATCAATAAGCTTCTTGGCTATGGCCAGATACTTGTTCATGCTGGCGTCTTTTGCTTGGTAGTCGCCTTTCGTCTGACTTACGATCAATTGGGAATCACTGTAAACCCATAGGTTTTCTATTCCCAAGTCTTTTGCCAAGATGAGTCTTGCAATTAAGGCTTCATACTCACTTTCATTGTTGGTGTCTCTAAAGTTGCATCTTATTGCTCTTGATACCACTTCTCCTCTTGGTGAGATGAGCACGAGGCCTACTATAACACCCCGACCCCGAATTCCTATCCGCAGTCAAGATGTCATACGATTCCAGTTAAGCCACCTCTGAACCTCCAGGTCTTTCAACGCCTTTGGTAAAATTTCTCACGAGATTTTCGGTCTAAACCATCTAACTAGCTACTTACTTAGCATTCTAGCTAGACATTTCAACAGTTTATTCACAGTTTAATTCTGGATTTCCTCTTTCTCCAGAATTATTGATGGGAGGAGTCTCCAGAGTTGGCATCTGTGACACGTGGACCCTGAACCTTTGATTTGTGGCTTGATTAGCCGTCAAGGTCGAGTTTGCTTCTCTGAGGGTCTCGTTCTCCAGCTCCAGCTGCTGCAGGCGTTGTGCGTTCTCGTGGAGTGTCTTGGTATGAGTTTCCATCTGCTGTCTTAAAGCCTGCAGCTTCGCAGTCGTGGCATCAGTTCCGGTTGGAGTTTGATCCCTTCGAAGTTTCTCCATCTCACCTAGTCTTTTCTGCAAAGTTTCTAGTTGAGATTGCATCTCTTCATGGGTAAGTTCTGTTCGTCCAAGTGTGATGTTTGCTGATTCATGATTGTCTCCAGCCATCGTCACGTACCAGTTTCAGAAAGCTTCCCCTCCTTCTAGCGCCAACTGTTACGGGTGATTTTGGTCGTTCTTTGTAAGCACTACGGAAGCTGAAGGTCAATGAATATTGTGTGTGTGTGTGAATTGAAGAAGATGTTCTAAGCCCTTAAGATCAACAATGGTTTAAAAGAGGTGTCTGTATTGATCTCTTTAGCCTAGGGTTTTCTTGTGTCCACTCTTAACCCCTAAGCTTTATATTTATACAACAAGTTCATGATTATCCCTCCAAGAATCGGATATCTCATGATTATCTACAAAATATCTATCATTATCTATAGAATATGCATCATTATCTACTAAGTTAAATAATAAAGTAAATACGAGGTGGTGGTCGGTTGGCTTCCTGCTATGTAATGTCGTCTGGCTTCCTGCTTCTGGGAATTTCCCTACCTTAAGGTCTTACTGTTGTACTCCATCTAAGCAAGGGGGAATTCCCATGGCCTAAATTACTCCCAACAATAGATAAACCAAGTATTGATATCACCACTAAGGCTGCTATCAAAAATGAGTCGCAAGAATAGAAAGGTGACAGTTAGCCTGGCCTAAATTACTCCGAACAATAGATAAACCAAGTATTGATATCACCACTAAGGTTGCTATCAAAAATGAGTCGCAAGAATAGAAAGGTGACAGTTAGCCTCACATAATGGCAACGACGGCCACCTTTGACAAACTTCTCCCCAAGTCCATACCACCTTTTGATTCCAAAGAACCAAAACCCAACACCTGAAGAGGAAGTTGTCATTCCCTTAGCCTCCTAACTTGGATATGCTCACGATAAGTATTAATGAGAGCAGAAGTCCTCCTGACCCTCACTCTCAAGATACCTTTGGGGGCACGATCCTGACTCGTGTACAGTATGCGGGCGAAGCCGCCCAAGAACCACTGATATCCTTTCATGACCAACTACTTAGAAGACATGATTGGAGGTTACCAATTATACAGTACATCCAGGAAGNTCCCCCCCCCCCCCCACCATAAGTGGGAGACTCAAAAGCTCAAAGCCTTAAGCGCAAGGTATTGCATAATTGACTCCAACCTCTACAAACGAACCGTCTCGGGGCCATACCTGAAATGTGTTCACGGACTTGACACCCTTATACTTATGGAAGAAGTACACAAAGGCTCCTGCGGTAGCCACTCATGAGGCTAGACCCTAGTCATCCAAATCAAAAGGCAAGGATACTTCTGGCCACCTATATTCACATATTGAGAAACGTACTCCTCTCAATGCGACAAGTGTCAAAGACGTGCTCCGATCATCCACCAACTGACTAAAAACTATCCTCGATGTATGCACCTTACCCCTTTATGCAATGGTCTATGGATATCATTGGACCTTTGGTAGCCTCAGGTAAAGGGAAACACAAGCTACGCTTTCTGTTAGTCCTAACTGATTAATTTACCAAGTGCATAGAGGCTGAAGCGCTTCAACAGGTGACTGAATTCGAAGTACAAAGATTCGTGTGGCGAGATATCGTACATCGCCATGGAATCCATTTCGAAATCGTAACTGACAACGGATCGCAATTCATATCCAAAGATTTCAGAGCATTTTTCGAAACATAGAACACAACATCCATGCCCTGATATCCTCACGGAAACGGGAAAGCTGAGGCTACTAATAAATCTATCTTAGAAAACCTCAAAAAACGTTTAGCTAAAAAGAAGAAATATTTTGGCTGAAAAACTATCTGAAGTCTTTTGGACATGTCGTAACACCCCAAGAAGAGCTACAGATGAAACCTTTTTTCTCTAGCTTATGGGCTGGAGGTCATCGTTCCTGTCAAAGTCTCAGTCGGAAGCCTCTGACGAAGCCTATGTGCTTCAAATCCCGAGGTCAAGGACCAATTATTGCTAGATAGCCTCGATCTAAATGAGGAATGATGAGACCAGGCATTGATCTGCATTCAAAATTACCAACAAGCAATTGCTCAATACTACAACTTCAACAGAAAATCAAGGAGATTTGTAGTTGGAGACCTCGTGTTGCGAAAAGCATATGAAAATACCAAAGAGCAAGGCGCCGGGAAATTAGGTACTAACTAGGAAGGACTATATCGGATTATCTACATAGTATGCCCTGGCGTCTACATGCTTGTGAAGGTACGAACCGGAGTACCAGAAATACGATCATGGAACGTCATAAGCCTTAAAAAGTATTATCTCTAAGTACTCGCCAAAAATTGAACTACGTTTAGCTTGATTCCTTGACAGGGTACGTCGGAAGATCACGTAACGAGTTCATCCCCGACCTTCCAAAACTCTTCATATGTCTCCCTAGATGCATACGCCTCGAAAGCTATTCCGAGATCGAAGATTTCGCCAACCAAGTAGCTGAAAGCAACAAGGAATCATTACTTTCGGAGGGACCTCGCCACAATCTTATAGATCTCTACTAACTTTGTAACCCGTTTACATTTCGGTAACAGAAGTAATTAACATTCTTTTGTACCTGCCACCTAAAAATTGTACCTACTGTTTACCTCAGGTTCTAGAAATCTTAAAAATCGTAAAATAAAGGTCTTAAAATCCTATCAATCATTTAATATTACCAGAAACCTGAAAAAATAAGGATCTTAAAATCTTATCAATTTGTTCAGGTTTCTAGAACCTGAACAAAATAAAAGCCTTAAAATCCTATCAATCATTTCAGGTTCTAGAAATCTGAACAAAGTAAAGGTCTTCAAATCCTATCAATTATGTTGGGTTCCCAGAAACCTGAACCAAATAAAGATCTTAAAATTCTATCAAATATTTTAGGTTCCTAGAAATCTGAACAAATAAGGGTTTCGAAATCCTATCAATTGTCTCAGAATCATAGAAACCCGAGCAAAACAAAAATCTTATCATTTGATCGTCTCATAAAAAACGGAAATCTTAATGAAGATCGATATCTCAAGAACCCACTAACTCAGTGATACCTAAAAAATTCACCGCAACATGGCGACTCGAGAAGCCGGAAGTCGATTGCTAAGGCCTTTAAGCCAACAACTAAGCCTAACCTAGATCCACAGATCAATTGTGATTTGAAGTTCCTAAAACTAACGAATTCTCTGGAGTCTTAACTTAATAAGATGCAACTTTCAAGGAATCTAAGTTCTTGAAGCCTAATAACACTTGGAAGGGCAGATAGACAAATATCCAAAAGTACTTAGTATTTAGAAGAAAAAAAAAGAGACATTGAAATGTTCCAAACGAAGAAAAGGGTTTAAAATCCTCCCCAGACTATCCAAAAGAGTTAAGGTTTAAAGGCCTACTCAAGCACTAAGTCACAAAGAAAATAACATAAAGTTCAAAATAACTGAAACATAAAGATGATTGAACGGAAAGGACATCACGCCGCTTGATCACCAATCGCTTGGTCATCAACCTTCTGATAAATAAGTTCTCGAACCCTTTCAACATCCACCTGGCCAATATTGGTCCCATGTTCCCCAATCCTAACCGGGTTAGTAGCCTCATAAACCGAGGCTCCGTTGACGTCCAAGGTCTCAGAGATCTGAGGGAGAGAGAGCTTGCTGATAGTTAATTCTGAAACCAAAGACTTGTCAAGCCTCTCCTCGACTATAAGGAACAAGGCAACCAACCTGTCGTGCCCTACTGAACACTTGAGATTTCTTTGGAAATAAGGCATGTGAGAAGTTCAATGTTGGCTTGAATCTCCTATGCATAGATCTGTAGCGAAACTTCTTTCTTCTTCTTCTAAAATTTCTCGTTGATTGTTGCGTGAACCTTCTCGTAAGCTCCCATCACCTCCTTCTTTCCACGTCTAACAGCTAGATGAGTTTCAGCAACCTTGTTGTCAGTTAACTCCTTGTTAGTAGTCATCAGGTCATGAATATGAGCCTCGACAGTCTTTTTGGTGTTCTCCAAGGCCGCAATTTTTCTACTCTTCACTTAAATATCCAAAATTTAGTCATCTTTTTCCCCATCTAAAGTCTCCACCTCGGATTTCAACTCGTCCACCTGAATATGAAGCTTCTAAGCCATGGATCTGGACTCATCAAGTTGGTTCTTAGTTTCTTGAAATGCTTCCTTGACATCCTGGAGTTCTTTCATATCGGGAAAACCTTAAATATGGTTCTCATAGCCTAAGAAAAATTTGTTTAAAGCATTGGCTAGATGCGTTTGAACAAATAATAAAGTTATGGTCATGACAAGATAGTCAAAGATCTAAATACATGTGGACAAGAGTTTTTAAATACATACCTGACCGAATGATAAGGTACGTCTATGTATCCATTTGTGTTTGAAAAGCTGTTAATGGCTAGAAAAGCACATCCAACTTGCTTCATATGCCTCATAAAAGTTGTTAAACCCCATGCATCATCAAGAATCGATCTTGGCTTCGACTAACTGAAATTCCAAGACCCTTGGCTACCTCTTGAAGAGGCGGGCTTGGAGGTGCTCTAACTAGCTTCAGAGCGAGATCTCTTGGATGGGGGATGCTCAGATTCATGACTACCTTTAGACAACATGGGACTAGATTCACGCTTACGAGAAATATCATCAACAACAACAACCATTTAATTACTTTGGGTCTCAAACTCATCACCCTTCGGCTCCTTAAAGGCCACCTTCTTTCCTTGGGACTTAGAGGCCTCTCTAAGTGTTGAAACATGGATAAATGTTAGAGGGTATTTTGAAGAGCCATCATCAAGTACTTCCTTAATTGTATCTCCGAAGGAGCCAGCAGAAACCTCGTCACCGACGCTTCCACGCAATCGAGGACTCCCTGCTGGTTTGTTCTGCCTGGCCACTGATCGAAAAGAATCGAAAAGAAGACTGAAGAGACATCTTTGATACAGTCTCAGAGGTACTAGCTTCTATTAATACTTCGATTGGAGCCTTTTCGTCTGAAATTGTTAATAAGATGACATTAAAAATAATTATCAATTTCAAGGAATTTACCAAAGGAAGAAGGATGTTCAACCTTCTAGGTCGTCAACTAGAATCGGGGCTGGGAGCCTAACGTTGAACTATTCAGGGAATATGTCCTTGTTAATCCGAGTGGTTGGGAAAGCAGACAAGTTGGCAGGCGTCTAGCTGAGTTTCTTGACCAAAGCTCTAGCAAGCTTCGGGTTGACTTGTGGAGAGTTCAAGGAACCTACAAAACAATTCAAAATAGGTGTAAGGTCTCTGGATTCCAATTGAGAGTAGTGGAAGCTTGGAGTTAAGGTCCCTGACCATTCATACAAGCCCAAGTAGTACGTAAAGAATGTCCTTCAGGGACCATAGATGGATCAACATTAACGAAAAATAACCTCCTATGTCAATTTTCATCATTAGCTGAAAATTTAAAAATTCCGCGACCAGGTCTCGCTGGAAGATAATAAGTCTCACCCGCTCCCTTAGTGGGTGGACATTCTTTCATCATATACAGGGATAATAAATCGCTAATACCAAATTCTACACCTTTCTCCTTACACCTCACGATCAAACCCATTTGACCCTAAGTACAGAGGAACAAAGCTGAGGAAGAGACAGGTTAAAGTGATCCAATAGGTTGACTAAAAGATCAGGAAGAGGAAACCTAAGGTGGCACTTCGTAATATAATGTTCATGCATACAAAACCATCCTGAGGGGGCATCTTCTGACGTCTCCTCAGAATCGTAAGGCCTAGGTAGATCTTTCGAGGTGCGGGCTTGAGCCATTAGGTTCATGACATCTTGCTTAGACAAGGCGAAGGCTTGATGAGGACCAAAGGTAGAACCTCTTGGACCAATGCTGGCTAGAGATATGGTTGCCATCTCTGTCTTTATGGCAATAGTGGCACCTTTGTCAATTACTCCTTGTTTGGATTGATTGCTCTTCTCGTCTTCCTTCGGAACCCTAGAATCTCCCGCATCTTCGTTATCCATTGAGGTTAAAAGGAAAAATGGTTGGAGTATTGAGGAAAGTAATTGGGGAACCTAGGAAAGAAAGATATAGCCTAATCGAGAGAAAGAAAAGAGGAGGGATTGGAAATTTCTCTGTTTTCACCTGCAAAAGTGAAAAAGGTAAAACAAAGAGGGATTTAACGAGTTAAAGAAGAGAGAGAGTTACCTTGGTGATTGTGGCGTAAGACGTGAGATAATGGGAAGGAGAAGTTAATTAGGCCACTTTATATCACATCGAGTAGCGCGAAGGCTAAGGTTGAACTTTTCAACTCCCAGTCTCTAAGAGTCGTTAGATCGGAGATAAACAATCTTGACCCTTGATTTTAAATGAAAAATATCTCTTGGAAAAGATAAGGACTTATCAAGAATAAAAGTGGTTGAGATGGCATCTGAATACAATCTACATTTGTGGCCTCGTGTCTTTGGTCCAGATGTTGGGGGGTTAACTATTGGGCCCAAATCCCACTGAAAGTAAGGCTCATTAAGGAAATGAAGCCTTTGGAGTCCAGGAAGCAAGTCAAGAGGACCTGGCCTTGCAGAGACTGAGTCTTCCCACTAACATGAGACAGTTCCAAGATTGTAAGGGGAGGATATCGGAAGTGGTTGAGCTAAAGAAGGAATAGAATGTCTTTCTAAAGCATGAAGGGAGCAAAAGATCAAGGGGATCGAAGATTGATTCATCAAAAAACATCCTACAAAACACATCATTCTCTGTAATCAAGTTACAAGTCATTCTTTAGCTTTTCTAAAGATCAAATGTATTCATTCAACAAGATTAATCAAAGAATCTTTGAATCGTTCATTTCTAGTTCTAACCGGGATTCATTCCACGAATCTTTTCTTCATCCAAATCTTTTGACAAATATCATGTGTGGGATTTAGCTCCCATAGAAACTCATCGGTTTCTTCAACCCGCCGTAACACTCCTCACAGATCAACACGAGGCCGCTAAGATAAAATCGTCCCAATCCACTCTCTCAAAAGAAAATTTGCTCCTAGCTAACCGACAATATCAAACTTAAAAGGAAGAAGGTAGGAAAGCAGAACAAGGATGACTTTACTCCTTTGTCAAAGATACCAATACTCATTTAAAGAGGAAAAACTATTTGGCGCCAAGACCAGACCGAAAAAGAAGAAATTTTATTTAGTCCCAAAAAATCTAATTTAAATCGGGAATACTCAATAAAATCGATTTGATGTAGATCGGAGGATATAATCCAAACTCAAAGAGATGGATCGCAAAAAATATCTAATGGTAGCGAATGACAAGCCAAAAAGGCACCAATATATTACAAATCTAGAAAGATTTAAAAGAAACCAAGTTGGAGAGGAAAAATTATCACGTTGGAGACTAATTCCAATTAACATCGAAATGTTACTATCGTTGATCTCATCAACAAAAAACAGAAAAAAAAGTTTTACTCTCTCTCACTCAAAGATAATTAAGAAAGATTAGAGGGAAGGATGTTCCTTATATTATCTTTTTTTTGTCTGCAATAGATTTATTTTTATTAATATAGATGATGGATTACAACTGCTTTGGATAAGAACAAAACAAAGAAGATGATTCAAGAAACTAGACACATGTATGGCCAAAATAAAAGCTACTGTTCTTTATGTTCTCTCTTTTCTTACGTGTCAATCAACAACTTGAAGAAGACTTCTTCTCCAACTTTTCTGCGTTTTTCCTTTGTATTTCTTTGTATCCTCAGCCATCATCACCTTCATCTTCCCTTCTCCTTCTTCGGAAATCTCTCCTTTGTGTTTGTGATACCACAGCGCGGCATCTTACCTTCCAAACTCACAGTCCAACCCCCACTGTTGAGTAGCTCTTCCCTCAAACGACCAATTTAAGATCTTAAAGTTCGTCGTGTTCTAACAAGAACCGACTTAAGCAAGATTTGATCATACCCAGAATAAAGAAAGCAGTGACTGAAGGCTTAGAAATAAAAATCGAGAGAGTAGAACATGAGAGATGAGAAAAAGAAGAGATTTTATGTCTATTACACACGAGGAATAAACGAAAGTTGGACCGAAACTTTGTCAGAATTTAGATCCGCATAGAACGGAAAACAAAACAAGATTAAGCACCGAAAACAACTTACGAACATAGTCGGATACAAAAAGAAACAGGAAATAGACTTAATACAAGGCACAACGCCAGTAAGAAACCGATCATTGGCCAAGGATGATATTGATGGTAGAAACTTCATATTATCAATATATATAGTTGATTATGTCTTGGTTGAAAATGTATTTAATTGAATTGTATTTTGGTATACTTGGTTTACGATAGTCGTACATTGCAATAGCGTAATAAAACTCGTGTGATATTCCGGTTTGTTGAGACTAAGTGGTGTGTGAGGAGCTAAAAAGAATTATGTAGCTATTTACGTCAATAAAGTGCATTTATCTTTTCATTCACTTTTTCTTGAAGAATTTCACAAGTATTATACTGGAGAAATACTATGATGGATGACCTTTCGGAAAGTGATTTTCGGAATTGTGCTAATGATGGCAAAGCATGTAAAAAGTTTGTATGGGGATTTGCATGGACAAAATCAACTCTTTAAAGCTTCCAAGAGGTAACGCTCCCGACCGTTGGAAGGGTGGATCCGCAGGTCCAGAGAGAGGCGTCAGGGCACACGAGGGGGTTGGTGTTGGGTTGGGGTTTTTACAATTTGGTATCAGAGCTGAATAAGATGAGTGTGGAGTCAGGGACTCACATCGTTGGGGGTGACGATCATGGTGCGCAACGAGGGCATTACACTCTGTATGTGGGATAAATGGGATATCCCAGTTTATAGAGACGAAGCTATGTGTGAGGAGAGCTTAAAAGAATTTTTTTGATCACCTAATGCATTTATCTTTATGGTGACTTTTTCTGAGAGAACTCCATATTTAAGTGTGATTGTGCTGGAGCAATACTATGATGGGTAACCTTCCAAGAAGTGATTTTCGAAATTGTGCGAGTGAGGGAAAAAGACGGAAAAAGATTGTGTGGGGATTTACAGGGAAAATAAATCAACTCTTTGTAGCCTTTGAGAGATAACACCCCTGACCGTTTGACAAGTTGAATCCGGAGAAGTAAGGGGCAGATAGGAGAGGTGGGCGCTAATGTTACAATCTCACACCATCAGGATGACGATCCTGTCTTACAGCGAGGGCGTTGCCCTCTGTAAGTGGGGTGGTGATACCCCAATTTATGGAGAAAAAGTGGTATGTGAAGAGAATTTTAAAGAATTGATTTGGTTGCTTATGTGACCAAACTGCATTTATTTTTTTGGTCACTTGTCATGAGAGAATTCCACAGGTAGGTGTGCTTGTGCTGGATCAATACTATGATGAGTGACTTTTCAGAAACTGATATCCAGAATTGTGCAAGTAAGAGAAAACACAAAAAATATCGCGTGGTGATTTGCAGGGATAGTAAATAAGCTCTTTAAAACCTCCAAGAAGTAACACTCCCGACCGACAAACCGTATGGATCTGAGAGCTTAGAGAGAGTTAGGACACATGAAAGAGAAATCAGGGGTGTTACAGTTTGTTAGATCAATGAAATTTTACTAATACTCATTCCTATTGTTCGTATTGTGGTTTAATAATATTTCTAATGTTGGAAAGAAAATATTCTTCTTTTACAATGTGGTTCCTACGCCTGAGCATCTTGGATCGGGTAATCCGACTCGTCTTACACCCAATCTGAATTATTGGGTAAGGATCGGGTGAAGGTAACGGTAATTACCCAAATGGATAATAAAATTATTGTTTAACGAGTAAAGATCGGATAAAGATCGAGTAAAGATAATTACTTGGATGCTCGAATTACCCATTTAATTAATAAAATATTTACTGTTATTTATAGATTTGATAATATTATTACCAAATTTCTCTTTCACAAAAAAACTATAAACGTTTAGATGTTCTTCTTAAATTTTCATAGTAAATTTAATATTTTTAGTATTATTCATCTTCCCTCAATATATAATCATTTTTTTCTGGCAAACAAAAACTTAATAAAAATAAATAATAATGATTTGCGAAACTTTATCACATTTTTTTATTTTTGATAAATACCTATGAATTATTTCTTATCAGTATCATCTTCTCCTCCCCCAAATTGTATCGGGTGAAGGTAACACTAATTACCCAATGGATAACAAAATTATTGTTTAACGAGTAAAGATCGAATAAAGATAATTATTTGGATGCTCGAATTACCGATTTAATTAATAAAAAATGTTTACTATTATTTATAGATTTGATAATATTACTACCAAATTTCTCCTTCACAAAAAACTATAAACGTTTAGATGTTCTTTTTCAATTTTCATAGAAAATTTAATATTTTTAAAATTGATCATCTTCCCTCGATATATATTTATTTTTCTCGGGCAAAGAAAAATTGAATAAAAATAATAATAATAATTTACCAAACTTTATCTCATTTTTTCTATTGATAAATATCTGTGAATTCTTTCTTATCAGTATCATCTTCTCTTCTCCCAAATTATAAAAGACGGAACAACCTAAGTCTTATCTCTCATCGAAAGATGTTAAGGAACTGAAGAAATAATCTCGGTATCATCTCTTTTCTCAATTGATTAAATCATCCAGGATTATCTCCCGATATCATCTTTTTCCCAATATCTCATGAATCTGAAACTCTTTTTTGCAGATTATGTGTGTTGCAGCTCAGTATCTGTTGAGTCGTGTAAGATTCTACCTTTTAATCTTCTTTTTTCTGCTTGTTCGTTTCAAGCAAAGATTCCATAATCCATTTACTCATTGTCAACATTTTATTGGTTTTTGAGTTTGAAATTTCGTGTTTTAAAGTAATCAACATTTGCTAATTATCTCCTATTCTTTTCTCCTGTTGATTTGGATTTTAATTAACATGTTTATGGACTTATGATCATGATGTGTGAATGTTTGATATGTTTGATTAACATGAGATTTTACAATTTTTTATGGTCTACGATTCTTTCTGGTCAAGTCATTTTGTTAGAAAATATTTGTAGATTTACTTCTATGCAAAGATTCTCCTTTCGTGATATAGCTCATTATAATCACTGTGTGAACCGAAATTTTCACTGTCAATGTTATGTGGTTCACGGACTCTCCGTAGCAAAAAAAATCGACAGATCAAGCAGTGAATACGAAAGTTAATGGATAAAGAATACGAAACTAAGCTGCGAGATAAGATCAAACAAAACGCGTGAGTAAAACCAATATGCAAACAAATTGCGAGATTCAGGTTAACAAGATTCGCATGGCGAAATTGAGATGAATAGCGAAGTAAAG